>LUCH01017770.1:0-25379 GCA_013368495.1 Paragonimus heterotremus
GAATTTTGACTCGTTTAAAATTAGTTACATGTCCATGTGTGATCAGAATGTACGAAATGTTACTCCGGAGAACATCACATGAATTGCGTCTTCTCATTGTTTTATCGTCACTTGTATCTACAACAATCAACATAAATGGAAGGTCGAGAACGGTGAAATGGAACTTTATGACAGTCACCACTTAAGTTCGACGTAGTATACCAACCCGATAAAGAAAATCGACCGGTAGATGTTCTCCCTCATTGTCGTTGTTACCTTCAACATCATCATGGACAGCATAACATCAGTGGTTCACATTGATGCTTAACTGCCACACAGCCACAAGAAGCGCTTTGTCGCCCGGGTGTTTCTCAGTTGATACCTTTCGTGCCAGCTAGAAACCATTTTTTTTGTTCGCCGATGAGTAGTCGGAGATTTGGTTAATTTCAAGTTGAATATCACCCACAACTGATCGCAGCTGTAGCATCCCCATAGACTATCTTTTTTGCTGGAAAATTTCGAAACCTTAATACCAAATGCTCGGTATGCTGTGAAATTAAACCTTTTTTCTCTGAATATCGAGACGAGTTCGCAAAAGCCACCCAATCATCCGGAGACTTTCAGTTGATTTCAAGAGTTCTCCCCCATCAGTGACTTACAATCGTTACTTGTCAACAGCTACCGATGAATAGTTGCGCTTTCTTTTTTATTTTGAATGTTCCCACTGAGCTAGTGAGATTGTGCTCAAACGTTTTGATCAGGTGTTTTCATTGTTTGACACTCCAGCATACAACCACCTTGACCGTGGATCGTCAGTCATATCGACTAGTGTTCAACAATTTCTCCACAAAAAGGAAGTCGCGACAAGCAGAACGATACCGTGCAATCCCCAGTGTAACGGTGAAGCACAGTGTTTGAACAGAACGCTTTGAAAAACTGTATTGCTCCATAGAAAATCCCGCAATTCGTCGATTACTCAGTGAGAGTAAGTTCGCTTTGATGCATTACACTCCACGAGACCATTCTTGTATATGGCAACTAATGTTACGCCTCATGAAAGATTGTTCTTCTTTAGTCGAAGGCAAACCTTAACAACTCTCCCGATGTGTTTAAACAAGTATAGACGGGTTTTGCTGAAGAGAAAGAATCAGACAGTCTCATTGTGACCCACCCGTCAAAGTTGAGTCACTTCAACAAAAACCGCAGTTTGCGTACCTCCGTTTTGCTGATGGCAAAGATGATGCAGGTTTCGTCTGACAATCGGCCCCGAAAGAAGTCATGCCTGACACGCTTCTACAGGAAACAATCTCCGACCGAAGGTACCATGTCCATACCCCTTAATTATGCTTCTATCACAGAAAAAAACAGTAGTCCTTCAGTTGGCACGCAAAATGTCCCGACTCCCCTATTAGTGATAACGATCACGTATGTAATCTAAAAACATCGGTCAGACGGCAGCAACGGTTTCATCAACACAGCCTGAGAAACAGACGCATAAACCCATTGCACGTTGACACCACCAAGCACTGTATCTCTGTTCAGTGCATACGTGTCTCATTATAACCATGTGACCTACTATATGTCGTTTACTTACATTTCCAGGTAGAAAAGAATGCTATGTTTTGTATGTATTCCACCTCTGAGTTATTAATCCATTTGTTCTCCCTGTTCCAGCTCTCATACACCAACTGTTAGACAAGTGAAGTTTAACGCACGATCCTGACCCTTCTGCTTTTGAAGCAAAATTATTCTACTGTGTAGCTGAGGCTGACTGTTCACAACACTCGGAAAACTTAAATCGAATGAGAAATTACCACCACGGCTGATACGTAAGTCAACAAGCAAACACCGTCACCATCAACAGCAGTTCGTCAGTAGCAGACGATGGTGCTCAAGAGCTGTACAACTACGAGAGAGAAAGAGAGTTAGGAGAGAACATAGAAGGGACAAATGAATCACAATGCATAAAATCTGTGAACAGGCAATCAACAACAAAGTACTTACATTATCAACAACAGTCATGTAACGATCCACAGAGAGGTTTAACTATCATGCGGTCAAATTAATACATTACTATTGCGAAGTCAGATGACAGACTGAAAGACAGCACAAGATGAAACAGTCATAAGGAAATAAAACATGGATTACAGATTAAAAAGGGAGAGGAACTGTGACTAAATTCATGAAATCATTGTTCAAACTCAAATAACCAACGTTTACTGTTAAGTCATAGAAATTCGGAACAAAACGAAAGAACGTTAAGAGAAAAGATATTCTGTTCCACGCATCTGCACTTCTTCGTTCAGCATTTGCAAGGTAGCTCGATCGTAGCTTGCACTGTTCTGCCCCACAAAGTGCCCTTAGTTGGCGATCAGCTTTTCGTCCAAACAGCAACAGTCGCGTTAACAAGCCACATTAACAGATATGTGCATACCGATTCTAATTAGAGGTCAAGTGAATCACAACGACCATCTCCTGGGTGAAGAAAACCAACAGCTCCTGTATTACAACCGGCCGTTCTCATTTGCCCTTGAAAGTCGTCAAGTGATCACATCTTACCTCACGCTGACAAGCCAGAGGTTTGGCGAAGTGTGTAACGGGATCCATGTTTCGCGCAAAGGCATGTAGGACTAAAACCTCACTGAGGTCCTACAGATATGTAGTCTGGTAGACTTGTTAAATCAGAAACTCGACTGTAAAAATTTAGGCTTTAGCTAGACTCGAACCAAGGACAGAAGCCGCATACCCGAACAGGGCGACAGCTCTACCAGTCGCCGGAAACTGTCAAGCTACTTAGTGATAGTACAATTTCAAAGAGCAATAATGGGGTTGGCTTATTTCATCATGAACTAATTGGGAAATCCTGCACAGACAACCGCTCTCTTGATTCATTTGATAGATACCATAAGAAAGCGATGGGCCGAAATGTTAAATTTCGTAGCTCCTGAGGTGACTTCGTAGAACAGCCGGTAAAGCGCTTTCCGTGTTTAAATATACTGTTTCTGTCACTAGTTCGAATCCACCTGAAGTCCAGATTTTTCACGATTGAGTTTCTTCTAGAATGAACGACCAATTCGGTTACGTAGATGCGATATGATACAATTAGACAATAGCACCTAGTCTTTCAAAAAATACATAATTTTTGAAGCTAACATATGAAGTATTCAGCATTCAGTGTTCAACATAGTTCAAAACAGCACCTGTGTTGTCTAGAAGAGAACCAGATTATTCAATCACACAAACCGTTTTATTGGTTGTTTGTACGAGAGTAGTCGACATGTGACTCGACAACAGAGGACAGATTGATTTTAATCGTGAGGTATTACTGTTGTTCCAATCTAATCTGGCATTCTGGCTAAGAACCAGCTAGTCGAATACACAGATCACTTAGCAGTACCTCATGTGTATCCGGGGATTTGCCTTTCATATCCAAATTAAGACGGGCTCGTAACTGTGATGAATTGAGTTCGGCCAAATGCAACAGAGCCGCGTCCTGCACCTGCGGCAGCTCGTGTTTCCGGGCAAGGTAGTAGCATAGTACCGCAGAACCACCTTCCATAAACTGATACATCCATTTTTCACATTTACGAATCACATTGGGCATTTGATACTCTTTAGCCATGTCCATCAGCCCCTCGACATTTTCGGCTGTAATGGTGAAATTGCCGTTCGGATAAATCAATTTTAAGAAATTCAACACAGAATCATAATCGAAGGGAATCGAAATAATGGGGCCTATATCACCTGTGTTCAGAGTGGCAGCACTGCGGAAGCGTTCAGCAAACCACGGGGAATTCATCGCCAACACTTGACGGTGGGCAAACAGACGACGATTGTTGGAGTCCTGTGGCAGCAGTTGCACATCAGAAAAGTGATCAGGCATAGTGAAATCCGGCTGTCTCACGAATCGTTTCGTTTTCAAAGGATAACAGCAGGCCGTGAATACAGGAAATTTGAACCAAATTTTTGATATGTTCACGCGGATCTCGACCTTTTTCACAGTACCCAAAGTAACCCACCGTTCGTTCATCGCCTTCGGAGGGAGAGCAGATGTCAGCCATGAGCTACCTTCGAATTTGTGTTTTACGACCCAATGCATGCCAGCGAATTGTATGCATACCTCACAATCGGCTCTTAAATAACTGGGGAAATCATAGGCCACGCGAGGTTGGTATTGATTTGGTGCTGTCTGATAAAAAAAGATTATCCAAGATAATCCAGGGATCTTTGGGTGACTGACCATAACTTGTGCAGGTTGGTCATTAAGGTTGATCTCACGACTACACAGCAACAGCAAATCCTGTTCATTGAAAGTAAAGTCGCCGCAATTCGAACCAGTTTGATCGGTTAGGAAGTGAGACAGAACAGTTCCACCGGCATATTTAGAATTCATTTTGACTAGCAAACCTCTACCGAAGTGTAGGTTCGAAGCATACACTGTAAGAACGAGTATCGATCTTATCGATCGACGCAAAAGCCCGATTTAAACTGTGTCAACTGCGATAGAACATCGCTGACAGTTAGCCCAACTCCGTTTGTGTGAAATGTTTGTACCAGAACACCGCACTATAAGTTCAAGCTGGCCTGGTGTCATCAGATAAAACTCGGCGACCAGAACGACTGATCTTAAATCTCACAACAGTGTATCCAGCACAAAAAGGACAGAAGTCCTAATCTGATCAAGAGGGGACAATGAATCAAATTCTACGGTGAAGCCTGAGTTTAACTAAAATTGCCATAAACATGGAATAGGTGTGTAGACAGTATGGAACACGATTGTATCCCGTTTAAACTAAACAGATCATTACAGGAGATTAGATTACGTGAACTATCGAGGATTCCTTGTAGCTCTTCAACCACACATTTGGAAACAGGTGCGAATAAAAAAAGGAAAGGCAGGCGTTGATAAAAGGTTATTCTCCGAGCTGGTTGATTAGAATGGAGAGATTTTGTCACCATTTTAGGCAACCCAATCATCATCATCATTTCCGTCTTTCAGCTGCACCCGTGAGCACTGTGGCTCAGACTACCGCTGGACCTGACAATGGTCCATAAAATGACAAAGTAATAAGTATAAGAGTAGACAGAATAAATGGAAGAGAAACGGAAGAAGCTTCAAAAAGAAGTCGACAACGTTGCGGATACATATTCACCATAGGCTACGATACAGTGCAGTCGGAGTGTTTAAAACCGCCGGCGTGGGTGGTCAGGCCCCCCGCATCCGAATGCAAGGCACTCACCAGCCTTGCTCAGCGGAACCATAAAGGCTTTCATAGCCCGTGTGTACATCATCGACTGGCTGCCATGCGGTTTCTCCCAACCACCACCAGCCAAACTGAGCAATGCTCGATGAGGCCGGCGCTCCGTCGATATATTGAGTAGGTAACGCAACAAGCGATGGTTACGCATTTTTCCTATTTCGGTTATTGGTCACCAACACCCCCTTATTTCTCAAATAAGTGTCAATGGGATGTCGCGCTGCTTATACAGTTGGTTCATTTGATACAGGCTAATTAGTGGAGACAACGGTAGTTGAATACTGACCTCAGATGTATCTCCCACACGAATAAGTCGGGTTTCTGATCCGTAAAACAGTAGGCACATACAATATAAACCCTGCCTTTAAGTGACAGACGGATGACTGTGATGTCACCGGTGACGAAGGTTTGCAAATGTACTACTTGCGTTCGTTAGGTAACAGCAAAATAAAGTGAAACGAGTCGATCATTTTAAAGGTCATATTCTATAGAGCTGCATGGGAGTTGGAGTAGGGGGACGGTTGCTTCCAACTGCCATCTACCGTTTACAGATGTCCTAGTTATAAGATTTGAAACACTGAGTCCCCTATAATCACTTCATCACAGCAGAAAGAAGATATATGTTGCGATATGTTAACATTTCATTTATTCTCATCAACCGCAAACGTAAAACATGCCGGTTATATACATCATACAAATTAGGACAGACAGGCACTAGACACGCATACAAGCATACCAATTATTACGTAATCACGACCATGGCAACCCGATAGGTTGTCTCAATCACTTTTGTGCACACAACGTCTGGTAAGTACGGATGAGCATCGCTTCATAGAAAGCTAATAGTTTCGGGCTTCGATTGCGCAACAGTATTTTGAATGAGTTTAATGGGTCAGCTTGGTGACCTGTTGACATGAGATGTTTAGCAATCGATGACGTTGGATTTCGAGCCGTCAGTGAACCAAGTTGAGGCTGGTGCGTCATCTGTTGTTTCAACCACTTCGGGATGTGTTCGGCGACTCACTGTGATAGTTGTCAATCTGTTCTGCCCATGTAAACATCATTGCAACTGCTAGTGAACTGGTAAACAACATGGGAGGCAGAAGAGTTTGGCAAGCTACATTCGCGATTGCGGAGAACTGGTCCTCTGGTGATTTGAAATAAACGCAACTGCGCAGCCGCATATGTTCGAGCCAGAGCAGACTTTAATTTGTGCTTCATATCGTTGGCTAAGTGGTCACCTTTGAATGGCAAGAATAGGAAAACATCCTTCTTTTGAGCTGTCAGTATGGCCTCAGTGCTCTTCTTCACTGTATTATGTGTCCCGACGAATTCGTCAGGGTATCCATTTGTTACTAACGTTTGTTTCAGCAATTCCTATTCTATCTGCAGTGTTTCGGGGGTGCAAATCCGCCTGGCTCTATGAAACAGTGTCTTAATCAAACCCCGTTTGTACGCAATAGGAGCAAAGCTGTAAAACTGAAGATATTGACTATTCTATGTCGCTTTGCGGTGAACTGAGCGCTGTGACGTGCCATCCGAACGTCTTGTTATGAGTACATCCAAAAAAGGTAAACTATTGTTCGATTCTACTTCGTGAGATAAAGATAGGTTGGGGTGAATATTATTAAGAAAGTTGAAAAACAAGTCAAAATGAGTAACATTAGTAAAAATAAAAATGTCATCAACCTACCGCTTGTACAATAACGATTCAGCTATATTATCCGAGACTTGTCGCTCAATCATTCCTAAAATGTCCGCTAGTGTTGGGTCTAACGGACTACTCATAGCCACACTGTCTATCTGCTTGTAAGCAAGTCCCTCAAAATTGAAACGAATGTTTTCTGTACATAACAAAATAAGATCTTTGAGGTATTCAAGTGGAACACCTATATCACAGTTCTGACTGGAGATGAAGTCACATAAAAACTCAACTGTCTCACGAAGAGGAACATTTGTAAAAAGATAATCAACATCCATGGAATACATTATTTGGGTACTCACCGAAGTGTCTTCTAAGATTTCAGCTAATTCAGAAGAGTCCTTCAAGCAACGTGGGGATGAGACTTTACGGATGAGACCCAAAATGTCCACTAGCCAACGAGCAACTTAATGACGAGCGGAATAGTTTATCCACAATATCGGATGTAGAGGTGTACCATCCTTGTGTAGTTTGGGAGCACCTCTCAACCGGGGTGTTTCCGTACCGACTGGTTTCAACTGTCTTTAATGAGCTACAGACATGTGTCCACGTAACAACTGTATCTGAAGTTGCCTTGCAACTTGCTTTACCAACAATATGTTTTCTGCTGCTTGGTCCACTTTGAGCTTTCTATGGTCTTCCAAGATGGTGTTCATTTTCTCGTCCTTGATCATCACAACAACATCAACAACCGGATGGTACACCTATCGGGTTGCCATGGTCGTGATTACGTAATAATTGGTATGCTTGTATGCGTGTCTAGTGCCTGTCTGTCCTAATTTGTATGATGTATATAACCGCATGTTTTACGTTTGCGGTTGATGAGAATAAATGAAACGTTAACATATCGCAACATATGTCTTCTTTCTGTTCTGATGAAATTAGTTAGAAGACTCCAAATTGGCCAGACATAAAACACAGTCTACCAGAAACTAACACACACTGACCAAACTATTAAAACTGTAAGCAATCATCCTGTAACATAAAGAAAGTTGCATTAAGACTATACAAACTAACAAGAACATACTTCAGTCAGTTGAAACTGAGAAAAGTAGAGAATTCTGTTTAACACTTTTATGTCATTCGCATCCGGGTAACTGTTGTAGGACACATAGCCTCATAAAAAGTCCAATGGACGGGAGCGACCCAGATCAAACGGATCAACCCACTGTACGTCAAGGACATTTCAGAAATGGCGACCACAGTGTTACCGCGCTCAGAATCGCAACGGTGCATATTTCAACAGCAACGGTTCAAAGCATACTCACAAAAGTCAACGACAAGCTTTCAACCGACGAGTATTCGTACCAAAATTCAATCAGCAAACACGTAACCTGATAATAGACGTATTGACCGATAAGACACAATAATAACGGATCAACCAATCAGTCGAAAGACCACCTCACTAACGGACAAGCCAACGATCAGGAAGTTCGCCGACTACTACTTACTGCTCCGTTTTCAGCATCTGACGTTTGAACTCTGAGAGTATGAACGCTTGATCCTAAAGCGCTCGGTATTTCACCCATTGGCCTCAGCCCCCTCCCCCTCGAATTTTCAAGTAACATTGAAACGGAGCTTCGAAAATGATCAGCTCGCCTCATGCGGAGTTGTACTGATGGTATTACCTAATGTGGGGACAAAATGTTTGTAACCTAACTGCCCAGTTTGAGAAACAGCCGAAAATTAACAATGACCACAGCATGAGCCCATATATTCTTCCCACCAATCACGAAAAAGCCGTCGCATGAGCCTAATCGTTGTGTCAGTGTTTGTGTTAGGTGATTACAACACGTGTTCGCAAAGTAATTGAAGTATGGTCGATATGTGTTGACATTCATAGGTCATTTCTAATATGTACAGTGGAAAAAACACTAGCAAACAAATTTCTTGTGATGCATGTACATTTGGAAAATTAAACCTTTCGTATCTATGGGGAACAAGTTGCCAGAAAAAAAAGAACCGAGGAAGAAAAATCACACAAAAAGTACGATAATGCTGATTTCCAGTAGAACGCAGCAGGGCAGAAATCAATTTACAAAACAGCGAGATACTTGGTTAAAGGATTTTCTGAAATTGACTGTAACCGTTCAACGACGGGGTGCTTTAAAAACAACGGAATTATCTGTAAGACACTTGTGAAGTCATGCAACCGTATCCACTGGGGCAATTTGCGCTGAACGAGCCCAACCTCAGAACCTTGAATCAAGTCTCGCCAAGAGTTGGGGTTTTGAAGTAATGACCGCAGAGTTTCGATATCGCTCTGTAAGCAATCAAGTAATTCGGCATCTACCACATGCTCCAGTCGCGTAAGTTCGTCAGGGTCATCAACACATTGAGCAAATTGACAAGCGTTTGACAGGGGCAAACAAATATTCTTGTAAGGCCAACGGGTTAGCAGAATGTACTTGAGGAGTATAAAAAACTCATGAAAATTGATACCGGCTAGTGCACGCAGGCAAACCTAGGTAGAGACGAAAAAAACAGCAACAGAATAAGAAATGAAAGAGATGAAAAACAGCTCATGAATCGATGATCAAGACGAGTTACTATGGGTGCATTTAATGTCGACAACATGTCATTTAAACTGTATGGAAGAGAGACATATTTAGTTCAACGAGGCAATCACGTGAGGGAAATAGAGAATGATTTGTGAAACCCTTTGAACTCTGGCATAACTCGACGGAGAGTGACTCAATGACTTGTCAAACGGTTTCCAAATAGTACCTTAAACAAGGGATATAAGAAGGACTGAAAGCTATGTAAAAGGTATACACTTTTGACGCATTCATTGTCTACTGAAAGCTCCGTATCTAATCGAAAAAATGTGTTCCCAATCACATACTGAGCAAGATTAGTAAAATGCATAAACCCCGATCCGGTGGAATCGACATCAATGGACACAAATAATCCGGTTAATCCGCCAGAATTTAAGTTTGAGAAATTCACAGGAACTCAATGTGTGATGTGCTGAATACGCTATGACCAAACTACCTTGTTAAAGGTCAGTCCATGCCATCCGTCATTGTTACAGTGAGCGGTGGCCTGAGCCACAATACTTTCTGGTCATATTCATAACCGTTATACATGAATGAATGGATGGATTAATGATCAGCTATGACAGTTTGAAACAACAATACCCATAGTGTTTTTTAATTGTAATATGCACGAAAAAATATGCCGGTCTCAGTTTTTCACTCAGTTTCGCGCGCACACTTTTATTCTATGCACAGGCTTACATCGCACACAACAGACCCTAAATTTTTGGGTCTGGATCAATTTTAACACTATCTGAAATAGAACCATATACTGAAAGTGGTCAACTTTCGTTAAGCTTTTCCATCGGTATATAAACGTTTCCTAGTGCCTGATAAACAGGGTCGATGTAACCATTTTTAACAAATGAATGTCAGAATGTATGTACAGACAAGGAGAGAGTTAAACAATTGTAAAAAGTGGGACAAAAATCTCCATAGAAATCTGCGTTTCAGTCATTTGAATAACACCAGCTCACACTGACTACAATCAGTTAGGAAAGACACCTGAGACAGACTCACTTGGCATTGTTCATGCCAACCGGGAGTGTCCCGCACGTCTTCTGTGGATGCTTCAACGGACGCCAGTTGACTTTGCAAATGATCCCAAACCCACTCCACATTAGTGGCATTAAACCAATTGTGATTGATAGACAAGCAATTCGTCTAGTTTGCGCAGGGATGTAAAATAATACAAAGGAAACTTTAATGATGACAACAATGTGGGAAATTTGTGTGGTCTCCCATCAAAATGTTTGCATCAGTTTTACATTTACTCCCTGGGTTGTTAACGTCAACTCTTGGTGTCAAAGTTCACATGTACAAGGCTTACGAATGGTCAATTAAACCAAACTGGTAACGCTTTACAAACAATCGGTAAGTGGTTAGCTCGAGTACGAAAACTGACGATACAGACAGATCTAAATGAATGGTCTATCTTTTCAATTAGATCGTTCAACGTAAAATATAGCTTTCTGAGGAACTTTTAGTGAGAACAATCGGTTTAACCTGAACAAATGTTCATGGTGCATATGTACTGCAGGCGAGAAGGTCTGACGGAGACAAATTCAACTATGAAACTGGTAACTTCAGATTCAAAACAAAATCACTTCGTAGATATTATGTGACTTTGAGAAACTTGGCAACAACCAACTTGTATAGTAACAAACACTGGCTGCGATGAAAGTTGGGGAGTTAATTCTGGTACTTAACGGCTGACAAATAAGTTGAAGTGCGGATCAAATAGCAAACTTTGGAGAAAACACCCACGGTAGTCGGGATGGTGATAAACGATGCCTAACAAAACGATAATGTTTGAAACATTATTGGCTGAAACGGTGACATAGCACTTAGTCCTCTACTAGTTATGCTGATATCCGTATGTATGCAAACTGAAAGACCGCATGCACAAAATTATGTACAGACAGCACGGCACCTGTGCGTAAATAATTCGGAGTGTCACCAAATCCGCGAATACGGCAAGTGGGTGACGTTCAACTTGGAATTAACCAAATCCCCGACTACTAATCAGCAATCTGAAATACCGCCTAGCACGTTCAATGAGATCGGAGATTTCGAACTGTCTAGGAAGTCCTAATCGCGGGGTTATCGATTGGAATTAACAGAGAGTAACTGTCTCCTATCGAGACGATCGGACAACCTGATTATCACTCACAAGCGAAAGTGGTTCAGCGTTCACATGTAATAATTTGGTCGTGCCTAATGTGAGGTCAATGGCGAAGTGGTCAACACGTTTGCCTCATGAAAGCGTAGGCGAATTTCTAGTCTCGGCCGTGGCGAGGATATGCAGTACCGATGAGGTCTAATGAGAGCGAAACTCGAATGTAGTGCTTGTTTCCGAAAGTGGCGGACAGGAAAGTCTATGGGAATGTGACAGCTGTGATCAATTGTAGGTGATGTTCAACTTAAAAATAACAATATCGACAACAAAATGTGCACCGGTAGTCGCCTACTTGAAGCGATAGAAGAGTTGATTTACATCAGTGACACAATCTCCAACATTTCCATCGACATCAAACACAGCCAACGCATCAGCAACACAATAACAAGGGTTTGATGACTAAATAACATCTTACTAAGCACACAGAGAACAAGAAAATTGTGGTGAAATTCTACTCGATTCACCGCTTATCCAAACCCCGACACAATAGAAGTTCTAACAAGGAACCAATCCAAACGTCGCGTTGAAGATACTACACCAGGATTGGACAGACAGTCTCAATGTTACGCCTTCTGTGATTCGCTTATTTCTTTGTTCCCTATTACACCAATTAACGTTCAGTTTGTGACTTTGTAAGTACTAATACGACCAACCAATGAGTGACTACGATTTCTTTAATACTGTTGTACATCCATAAATTCGGCTTCTTGTCTCATGAATATGAACTGCTTACCGCAACTAGTACGAGGTCTTCTCTTTATTACTTGCGTGGGAGATTTCAATCCGAGCACGATTTCTAGGGTTGTTCGAAGTCCCTAATTCCGAGTATTACAAAAATATGCCAAGCTTGTTTGTATGACACCAAGACATGCTCAATATATTTAACAGAAACGACACGTATGTCTCCTAACCCTACCGCCTCAGACATGAGCTGGCGTACCAGAGATGACCCGAGGAAAGAAAGTATCTTTTGTCACTTGGTCCTATTTCGTCAGGGAGAAGTTCGAAACGCTCAGAAATTGAGCGAACTGTACGGTGAATTCGACATTGGCTTCAGACTTCATGGAAGACCAGTCTTACACTACAATGGCGCAACGAAAACAAATGACATAAGCATAACGTATCATATTGCAGCTATAAACGCCAGAAATAGAGGCAGATTGTCAAGACAGGTATTTTCAAGAGCTACCTAAAGAGGTCAGTATTGAGAAGACAGAAGAACGGAAAACAAAGCATAATGGTAGCACAATTGTAAATGTATGAAGACTTTATTCACAGCCGCATTCGAAACAGAATGCACAATTGCAACATACGATTTAGCGCTACATGGAACGAGCCATAGTCCAGGAGATCATTGCAAGGGAGCATAATTATTACTGACTAAAGAAGTCATCAACCAAAAAATAAATCTATTTGCAATTGGAGTACTTTAGTAAAACATAAACCAGAGACTAAATTTGTCAGGCTGGTGAAATGAGGGCACGTAATAATAGCCTGCAATAATAGTCACCAATGGGTATACGTTTGAAAATGTATCCTACAGAAATAATCACGCGAAGCAGGTTTAAATACATTGAAGAACAGGCTGCCTGCTTGTGTACACCCAACGATCACAAAAAAAATCAAGAATGAAGTAACGAGTATCGAAGTTAGAATATTCATTCATACTGGTCGTAGAAAGCACTCACCACATTCACAACCTGATGATACCAACCGGATGGCACAAAGACGGCTTGACCCGGATGCTGAGTAATCAAGAAATAAGTGGCACCGGTGCTTTCTAGTGGCAGGTTTCGCACATCCATCGGCATACGACCATTGTTGAAGGCACATAGTTTTTTCTCCTCTCCTGTTTGAAAAATATCGCGGAGAATCAACAACTGCATTCGAAATGCACATAATCCGTAACTTTTGACCGCAAAATATTACAAGTTATGGGCCCTGCATCCTTTCAAAATCACCTGAGCGCGTTCGTTTCTCTCGAATAACTGACACGTTCGTATGTAGTCTGTTCACGGGTATGCTAAAAGAGTCCTAACATGATTGAATGGATTATGGGGGAGCATATCTGGACAGGTAATGAAGCCAAAAAAGATCGCTGAGCGTACGTTATAAGCCCCCTGTTTGTTAGGCGAAATCGTGGCAGGCGATCACTTAGGATTACGCATCACGTTCAACCTGAACATCAAAAATCTAGAGAATGTTTACCACGTCAAACAGTCATGGCAGCAACACTACTCTAAGAATGGATGCTTAATGAACACGTTGCGATCAGTAAGTAATCACTCTAACAAGTGTTCGCATAAGCAAAACACAAAAACTGACAGCATGATCTCTTCGAAAAGATCAGCCAATTTTTCGTCATATTTATACATCGACTGTCACCAAAAAGAAGCGTCACACAAAAAACCTTTTTAAGAAAACTAGTCCGGTACAAAGCCGACTTAATTGTAACGTTGGCAGTGAGAAAGGAGAGAGTCCTGCCTTCAAAATAATATTAAACTACATGGTAAAGATTCTGTCACATTGTAAGTTTGCGAAAATAGTGCAAAACGATTTGTTTCACTAAGGGCTATCACTACTACCATTCGATGTATAAAATATCTTCCCAAGAGTCAGAGCCGATGCTACACAGCACTGGTGTATAACAACTTGTGTTATAAGTAGAGAAAGCGAACTTCCTAGATTATACACTATAAGGTGTTCACTACCACATCGCTTACGAGCTGTACACTGTCAAATGGTCCATACCAAAACAGGAACAGTCACAGGGACTGTGTTCGAACCCGCGACCGGATGGTCGGTAGGTGTGCGTTGTTACGACCGCACAAGCTCGAGAACGTCGCAACAATGGTACAAAAAACGGGAACTCAAAAGTTATTAATACTGCTATCAGAATTAAACCCACCAAGATAATTTATGCCAGGATATGTTATATACCTGGCGCGTTAATCCTGAAGTGTGAAATGAGCAAATGGTCTCCATGAAAGTTGAATGAATTATACAATGCCAGTGAGCACGTCTCGAGATTAGCTGTAAACAAACAAGGTGACTAGGGGACGCACAACGCGTGATAGCAGAACAAAAACGTGACAGATCTCCACGATAACCAATCAGATTTTTACGAATTCACATAGGCCTTTTGAGTATACTATGACAGTGAATGTTGCCCTGTCAAAAAAAGGGTTCACACACTTCAACGAGGTCGTACATATTCTTGGATAGCTTGCACTTCGGATGACACGCAAACCTCCTCAAATCAGCAATATTTCTGGATACCATTCATTGTACAATGGAACCGACTTCTCATTAGAAACACAGACATTAATACACAGCCACCATACAGTGCACAAAAATTTTGCCCATTCTATACTGCATGCTGCAGTGACTTGTCTCAAACGATGTACTGGTCACATAACGTACACAAAACTGGTCCACCAAGGTGTTGAAATCTGTGGGTCACGGAAATAATAAAACAAAAGAAACTGATTTTGAGGAAATGGGTACTGTTATTTTGACGGTGACCAAAGCAAAAAAGGCAGATGGACATAAAATAAACGAAATAGAGAACAATCATGAGAGGTGTTTATCGAGTGTGCAGGCGGAAAGTACAGCCTATTTGCCGCCCGACAAGCGTTAGAAGTCCGATTCCAACCTTACGTGAAATATCAGGTTCCGTTACATAAAACTTTCATAAGTTGCACAGATCCAATATGACTGACAAAAGTTGTGTTCACACTAGACGCGACGGGCGTACTGTAATTTTAGACTGACGCTCATTTACATTATACGACCCTGAACAAGACGGTTTATTCAAGTGAACGGCGATTACCGTTCATAGGAATTGAAGCTGCTATATAATTCCGTTTTGGCAAGCATAAACGTTCGAAGAAGAGTCTGACGGTCAGAAGACTGTTCGGTGACAACTTCACAAACTTCGTTCTGCTCGAAAACGAACCCAAGAGAAGATCCAAAGTAGAATTGAGTGAAAAGTAATTAGGAGCCAAATTGAAAGCTATCACAAACAATAGCTAGGGCCGTTGCACATTATCTAGGAGTTTTGGATATGACCTTCCTTCATCAACATTTAAAAGGCTAAAAATATATAAGCGAGTGTTCCACGACGGCATAGTAGGTCAAAGACCCAGACGCTCCAACATATGAAAACCACTGAAGAGATGACAGTAAAAGCCTAGTATTGGATTAAAACATCATTCACAGGTACAGTCGATGTGGTACTACAACTGAAAAATGGTAGGACAATGAACAATAGGGAATGAAGCTTCTAAGTAACTGTGTACACTACACACTTATTTGTATTGAGTAATGATAAGGAATAACGAATAGCGTACATAATTCAGACTGCGTTCCAGATTTCAAGCAGGTTTTCGGAACTTCAAGGGTAAAAATTAATCAAGTATTATAATTAGCCAGCAAACAGGTCTTAAGACAAGTTTGAACCCCGTATCAAACCGAACCTACCAGGGGGAAAAAACCACCATCGCTTCTCTCCACAAATGTTAGCCGACCAGCTGTACGATTGATAAACGTCCGCATGTAAAGGGGTCCATGTGTTACGTATGCCTAGATAGACAAACCGGAAGTCGTCCTGAACATCTCGTCGCACGTTCCAAAATTCATTCATCCAATCGGAGGCGAACAGATCAGGGAGCTGATAAAATTCCTCATCCACATGTCTATTTTAAATAAACACATCAGCCATTAAATAAAGAAAAGTCACTTGAAGTAATGCCAATCTTTCAGATATAACAATCTGTCGTCCTGGTGGTTGCAAGATGCTTCCCAGTAAGTGGTGAAGTCCAACACAGACAGTTCTAGCGTTTGATGTGCACCGAACTCCGAGCTCGAACAATCAGCAACACACAGTGGTTGATCTTCTTCAATGGCAAAAGTGTGTGGATTAGGGCGAGAACTAACACAAAGACTCAACTGGGAAATCGTTGGAATAGTGCAGGAATATTGACCTCCCCAGTCTCAGTACACCAAAACTGACGGGCAGGCCACTGATCCGTAATCCAATGATCGAGTAAACAAGGTAAATTGCGAACAAGGAACCTTTGGATGGTAGCCTATCAACAGTGAGAAAACATACTTCAAATAGAACTCATCGAGACTGATCGGAGATGTTAATACCGGAAACGCCAACATTTGATAGCAACACGAGACGCGTTCGGTCCAATTCGACTGCAAAAATATAAGAGGGCGGATTGTAGGAGAGCGGAATTTTTAAGTAACCCAAACTCTAGGAATTCCTCACTGAAGATTCTCGTTAAACTCCGGACAGGAAGTTATAGACAGATTCCTGTGTGCAGAGACAAATAATACCGGGTAATTCAACCCGATAGAATACGACTGCAGCGAAGATTTTATTAACAGAACTTAACAGCGTCCTAGGGAAGAATTACCTCAGTTAGTGGTAAGGCAACGTTAATCCCATACACAATAACGTACATGTGACAACTGGAGATGGGCACACATAAGTAACGAAAACAAGAATCATTGCAAGGCAAACGACATTGGTAAACACAACGTTACAGATTCCTAGGGCATTACCGCTTATCGGATGTGTAACTAACAATTCAAATCACCCACCAAAATGCCGAATGTCTCATGTGGGTCATGGAGAAGTGCGCGGGATTGACGGAGATGAAGTGAACGCTACTCACGGATTCTGGTAGGTCAGCCAACCATTTAGTGGTTACATGAAGTGACAAACAGCCCATTACAGGTGCATTATGTAGATCAGTCTCTAGTCGAATGACAGAGCCAACTGGTTTCACTCATCTAGCCAATAATACAACACAGGGAACTGGTAGACCGATTTTTGATAAGTTCAGTTCTGTTGGATCTTGAGTCAGTTGAATCGGAACAGCTGTTTCAGAGTTAGTCTGAATATTAAGTAGCAGGATGATCGTAAACAAACAGACCACCCAAGTATCGTCGTGTGGCTAGATAAAAGTGCCACACAAATTTGGTTGTAAATGACACCACCATTTGAGGCTGAAAAAGATCACTTGAAGCAAAGCGCACCTTATTTTCCTAGTCCCGTAGACCAGTGAGAGTGGAAGGCATCACACCATCATCATCATAACAGCCATAAGCCTGACCAAAAGGTACTGTGGCTCAGTACGCCGCTCAACTCAACAGTGACGTGGAATATCCTAGAAGAAAACGTTACTAAGGAGGTTGGAAATTATTAAAAAAAAGATTAGGCGGAAGAAATGGTATGGATACAGGTACGCCATTGACTGCGACACATCGCCATCTCGGATAGCGTCTCTAACCAGCGGTTTGAGTGATCACGAGGACCCCAGCCAGGCAGGCGACACCTACCCACTTTGCTCAATGGAGGAATCAAGGTCTTCATATTTCGTGACCACGTTGTTGGTTGATCACCACGCGGTTTTACCCAACTGTTGGTGGTCTCAGTAGATAATGCCCGATACGGTAAACGAACAGATGACATACGGAGTACATGACCCAACAGTCGCAAGCTGTGTACTGTGATTAGTTGACCAATTGATCGCGCATCCCGAGCATTCCGGAATACGAGCCGGCGAACGGCCACATTGCTCAGGCGATCAATCCACTTAATATGGATCAATTGGCGGAGACAACAATGATCAAACACAGCAAGTCTGTTGATATTTTCTTTGTGAACAGGCCACGTTTCCGAATCATAAAGCAAAATGGAATGCACACAGGCTTTATATACTCTTTCTTTCAGCGACAACCAGGCGTCTATCCGACGCCATAGATGAAGCAATTTGGCAAAGGCAACTCGTGCCTTTGCAATCCTCGCTGATATCTCATCAGCAATATTACAGGCTGACGAGATAGTGCTTTCCAAGTAGGCGAAACTGTCCACAGTCTCAAGCGGTTTACCTGCAATGAAGTAGGAATAGAAATGTCCCAGTCTTGAAACGACACTTTGCACTCTGAAGATGCGAAGCGCATTCCATACAAACCAGCCCGATCATTCACCTTATCCAGTGTGGTCTGCATGTCTTCGGCAGAAGGGTTAAGTAATACAATGTCATCTGCATACTCCAGGTCGGTTAACCTAGCATCAAGAAGAAGCACAGCAACCCGTTCAGTGAATTTCTCAGGTGCGCCTTTCAGATTGTCGTCCATAACAAAACTGAACAGAAAGGGAGAAATCGGACAACCTTGACGAACACCACTGGGAACGCTGAACGACCAAGAGAGTGGCCCACAAACTCTCACCCTGTTTACAAGGTGAGCACACAGTGATCTTAACAGATGCACGTATTTCCCTGGTACTCCATTGTGAAGAAGACAGTTCCAGAGAACGCTGAGTGCAACTGGATCGGAAGTAGCCTTGAGGTCTAAAAACACCATGACCGTCGGCTGTCTGTAACAGTGCGATGTCCCCTGATCTGTCGCAGAGTGAAAATTTGATCAACGCATCTCCGACCGGATCGGAATCCTGCCTGTTCTTCAAGTGTGACTTTCTGCGGGTTTAATGAGCTGACGTAATATAAGACGGGAGAGTAACTTGGACGCATCAGACACTAGATTGGTAAATCTGTGGTTATCGCATAGACTTCAGGCCCCCTTGAATCATGAGGTACCTCTTCACTTCCCAAACCGTTACATCAGTTATGATATCAAACTCTCCCCACCATCCTTGAAAAGAAAAGGAGAGAGGAGGTCTGGACCAGGAGCCTTATTACGCTTTAATAACTTAAGCTCCAGGGCCACTTCTGCTTCCGATAGAGGGCCGTCTGGAACGCAATAACTGACCAGTTGAGTCCCGTCGTCTCTACGGTCAGGTTAAGGCCAGCTGAACTTCTTCAAACTGTTCAGCCCACTTGTTAACTCGGTGTGATTGGTTGGTGATAAGTGAACCACCTTTTTCATATACGGTCTCACTTACACCGATTCGACGGCCAGGACAACCACGGATCAGGGAAAATAGCTTTCTGCTATTCGAAGATAAAAATGTTCCTTCTCTCTTTCGACTGTTCGACCAAGTGATGTTCAAGGCCTTCGAATGCGCCTATTGTTAGCTTCACGTCACAGAAGATGGTTTTATAGGACTAAATTAACTGAACCAATCACCCTGTGGTTTCAATGTCTAAGGTTCATGAGATCACATTTTGTTGAATAATGTCTGATGTGAACAAGGCACTCAGTAATGTAACTGTCACGCAGCTCGCGGAGACGCCGTACAACAGAAATCACCTCTACACAGTCCGTGGGACTTTCAGATTAACGTCGAATGGATCAAAGTGAGAAGCATAAAATACAAACATTGACACACGCAGCTACTCGGTGTCACCCAGTTATTCACAAATGAACAATTGGTAGAAACATTTAAGTCCCTGCGTGACCACATTGAAAAATCAAGTAACTTTCGACTACCGACTTAAAACAGCCGCCCTACGATAAACCCTCAAAGTTTACATCACGTTTAAAAGTGCACTGTAGCCATCTGCACAATTACAGGCAATCCATCTGGGATAGTGGATAACTTCATCCTATCAACTCTAAAAACTACTGATAATATATCAATAGGAATAGCAGAAGCGACCGTGAAATCCAGGCGTCAGCTCATCCCTGAAAAGTAGGGTGCGCAATGCATATATAATGGTAACTTTACTAATGGCTCAGACCCAGCCTATCCAGACAGAAGATACGGACAGGCTTGTGTCTGATCACTAGTGCGCACCAAGTTCAATGGTTACGTCAGCAACGCGTACATTGGTCAGCGCGTATTCGGAAATCATTCGGATAGGTTAACTGGATATATAAAAACAGAATTCATAAGAGATGGGCTATGCAATCCGCATATCAAATGAGCGAATATCACAGCAAGCTTACGCATTCACAATGTCAATGGATAGAGAGAACCGTAACACGATCAGATAACAACACGACGACGAACGCCGGAAACCCTCACTAATTTCGCTGATCAAAGTGAGTAGTTGTGGCCTGTCCGGTTAGCGATCCCGTGGTAATTCAAAACGCTGGTTGAAAGTGCTGTCCAAAAAAGCGGTGGGCCACGATCGGTGGTGTGCCAGCATCAACACTATTGGCCCGTCTACTGATTTCGAGATTGGCTTTCGGTTTCTTTCAACTTTCTCCATGACAGCCCATGCCATTGTTGCGACGAACGACGACACGGTCATGCTTGTGACCGTGGAGTAAATGAACGTACGACAGTGAGCGACGGATCGTACGCTATATGTAAACAAACACCTTGCGATGAGAAAGCCGGAAATTGAACCTGACACTATGGGACGAAGACAGACTGCGATGAGCGTTGCCCGTCAGAATAAACGCGCCCAACGCCTTAACAAAGCATGATACAGTGGAACGATGTAGAAGAGATTAAAAACCCATAGATGAGGGGATCGGCCAGAGAAATTTGTAATTCAACACCTCAGAAGGCCAGCAATAAATAACGCCCAGCGCTGAAGAGAAACACAAACGGCGTAAATATCCCATTCACCAATCTCAAAGAAACACCTTTAAGGCAGCAACCGTCTACAATCAGGTAACTGAAGCTGGTGAAACTATACAGAGTCTGGTGAATGACATCCTCGACCGCAAAGTTGAGAATAGAAAAGCGTAGAGTCGCCCAGCATCGCGGGAGAAGGGTAGCGACAGTCTACTACACGTTTTAAGTATTGCACAGGCCTGGATAATTAGGTCACGTGCTAAGAATATACGCCAGTCGTCTGTTAGCCGAGCACCTTTCGCCGATGCTGCGGCCGACTGGTGCGAGTGCGAGGTAGACAGATGTTGGCCTGGAGTAGAGAAATGCAGCCATTCACCAGAGATTAGTCACTGTAGGTCGGGTTCATCTCCATGGCTGGGTCCCCTCGCGACCTACAAAATCCGTGGCTGAGGGTTTTGGGAAATGACAGCTAATCGGCTCGGTGGCATGAATGTTGCCGCTGTTTTTCCGAGTTGCTTGTGAAGCAAGCCTAGTGACACAGGGCGGTAAAAGCCGTAAGAAAGCTGCCTCGTTGACGACCCATCACTGTCATTTATAGCTCGGCTGTTTGCTTGTAAAGTGTACGCACCTTGACGTTAAATGACTGAGCTTAGACAGTTGATCTTTTTATTTGTTAGATCCCTCCATCCCTCCTTTGTACTTATTGTCTGGGACTGGCTCTTCTCGTCATGACTATACGTCAGTTGAACACAAGCGCGAACATCTGATGATTTGAGAGCTCTGGTGATAATGATGCCTCCAGTTTAAGACTTGTGGCGATATAGTGCCCATTCTAAGAGAATGATCACAAACCTGTCCGGTGCATCACCAACAACCAGTCTTCGAAGAAGGCACTGTCCACAGGGTCGAGGGTTACTCTGATATTCGAAAACATAACTATCATCGGTTATTGGCAAACAGGACGGGGTTGGCTTGAAACAGGACTGTGGGAAACAATAGTTCGTCACAACATTTAACACTCGGCACTAGTGGGTAGGTCCTGTAACGAGAATGAACTGGAACGGGTTCCTTAGTGGAGAACGTTCAACCAATCAGAGCCCACGACTAGGTTGCTGTAGGCGGAACTGTGGTCGATTGGCATCAACCAATCGAAACAGTGATCAGGTGCCACATCGAATTTGCCTGTAAGTGGTGATTAAACCAGATGTTTGAACGAGGAAAATAACGTTTTCCAACTGGGATGCCCACAGTTGTAGGAAATATAGACTGGTAACCTGAAGTGCAGCGAAAGAGCAACCTAGACCAAATAGAACTAACAAACCGAAACAACCAAAGGGAGCAATCTAATGCCCTAACACAAGAAGTAGGCGACGGTGGCCGAATGATTCCATCGAGTAGAAAACTGAAATATACCAATACCAACCCTCGAAAAGTGCACCGATTATCATCGAAAATCGTGGAGACATCCACTTGCCACATACCTGCATGCACCTTCAACAAATAAAATCAACCGACCAGCAAAAGTTGTGCACAGAGAGAAAACCATCGTTGTTGCTCAAACAAGAGTAGATCATGATTTTTATTGCATTCGAATTAAGCGATAAAACTTAAGAAATGAACCTACAGTAGGGATACGCCTTAATCAAGGCTGAGAGACAAGCAAGCACAAAGCAGTCATCTAACGTAGCATAAAACAAAATGGACATCGAAATTTCCAACAACAAACAGGGCGAAGGGATCGAAAACGGAACATGGATGAAAAACCGAAAGAGGCGAAGTAATAAGACCGAAAAATAAATTGTTTAGAAGGCCAGTTTTATCTGGACCTTAGCATTAGTGCATCAAACAAGGATTAAACAAACTGTTGACTCCGGCAACTTTGTACTAATAGCTTGAGAAACCACAGTCACGAGTTGCAACGGCCGAAAAAAGTAAGCAAACATTTGGATGAATAAGCACTGAGAGATGGAACAGATTATGAGGGACAAATGACGAAAACGAAAACTGTAAAAATAAAAGCAAATCACGGCAGTGAGCTGGGATAGGCCAGTCCCCTCGCTGAATAGTTATGCGGATAAGTTTGAGCGCATCAGTAGACGGCATCATTTCTTGGTTTTGGGTTTGGATTTTCTAGCAAACGAAGGCATTTTGAAGCGACGTTTCTTCTTTTTCTCCGTTCCATCGGCTTCGTCTTTGAATGTCTAAAATGGACAAATAAATCATGCCACTATAAAAAAACCACACTCAACAAGTATGAAATTTCTGTAGAAATTGCAAAATAACATTCTAGTCATTCAGATACATCTGAACCACCGAACTAAAACCAGCTGCCACAAATTTCGTCGTGTAAAAACATTACGTTATGTGATATGTGGCCGACGAGCTCTGGGAAGGTCACACGGGAAAAGATCTTAGGAGACGGACATGACAATATGTAAGAAAGCCGCAAAAACGAGACTGGACCATGAAGCGGAGTGACAGCTTGCGCGTTTGTAAGATCTATCGAGCTAAACTGGACGGTGTAACGACCGCACCGACAATCACTCATAACAAGCAAGCCAATAAGACAGTAGTCAATGTATGGAACTAACAGCACTCGCAATGTCTATCCAACACTGGTTATACACTTCGAGTGGCTCCACAGCCGCCGTTACAGGTCAGGTTGGAGTAGGTGTAGTGCTCAGCACGTAACGTAGTAACGGCCTTGATTCAGTTGTTTCACGTTGTGTGGACGACACAGACCATTTCTCCGTGCAGGGGTCACGCGTTAACAGTTCTCATATTTAAACAAGGCGCCCGGAGCTTTTGCGAAAACCACAGTGGAATTAGTTTGACCCCAGTTATTACCAGGATTTTGGCATCCATTATACTTCGTCGACTCGCTGCAGTTCGGGAGGCAAACAATATGGAAGAACAGGTAGAGTTTCGCCCCGGGCGGGGATGTATACATCACAGCCCGCTGCGATAGAGAAGAAACGTACCGAAGACCAATTAACTTACATTTTAAAAAAATCCTTCCAGCGCAGCAGTCATTTTTCCGGCCGACCCTCCCCTGAACTTTGACATTCTATACCCTATGTCATTCTTCATGTGTATCACCCTGTAACTGTGGTCAATCAGAAAGACATGATATCTATATATTTTCCCCCTCTCTCTCTCTGAAATAACGATGGCTTGTGTAATACTTACTAGCCTTCTGGGGAAGAGCTATGTAGGAACCATAATAAATGATATTTTTGATAGTCGCACTCACATTTACATTTTTTATTATCTTGGTTTTTTACCTACTTTTGTTTTAGTCAAGCTATTCCATTTGCAACATCCGTTCCGGGGCTACAATCACAACTCCCCCGTGCCTCGCTAGCTTGACGTGCCTTCTCTGTACACTCTACTTTACAGGGTCGATACAAATGCACGAGGGTCAACGCGCTGAGTCCTACCTTTTCATTGTCGATTGGTTTTCGATAGTGGCTACAGACTAGGTAATAATCTGTTGGACCAGTTCCAACACCTGGAGTCTCATACTAAATGACAGTAAGTGCGCACATATGTCACTCGGTGAAGACTCTGGCAGTGGCTTCGTGATTCATATGGCAATCAGCAAAGTAGATATAATGAAAATCAATCTGAAGAAAGAGCGGAGCATTTAGTTGTCGTCTAACTTATCTTTCGCGCGTCACCATGAGAAGGCGACGAAAAAAGGATTTGTACTTTCCTTCGCATAGACAAGAGAGCGTTTCAAACGCTTTACAGGGTTTATATAAGATCGCTCCTCGAGTATGCAAAGCAGATCGTGTAGACCGGTCTGGAGAAAGATATATGAACTGTTGAGCGTGTCCAGCGCGCAGTCACCAAACTAGTCACGGGCCTAAGAAATGTCGCGTACGAGACCTGACTTGAAATTATGCATTTCGACGACTCTGTGGTAATTTGCTTCCTACACACTTCCTGTTCAGAGTAGACCTCGCCGAACAGTTCCTCATCATAGCGAATAATGACGGCCGACGAGGACAAACAAGAAGCTGTCCAAGCTTCCTCCTCAGACCTTCCTTAGGTAGCAGTTCTTTTCTTACAGGGTGATTAACTTTTGAAACAGTCTTCTTCCTGAGGTTGATAGCAACGTTTCTGGCCATCGTTTTAAAACATGACTCGACTCCCATTTTCAAAAAAAACTTTATTATGCAAGTAATCCGACTTTGTTTCCGGTATTTACTGTAATCCCCAATAGCTGCTGTTTTCAGTGACTATCTTTCAGATCAACAGACGCCTGTTTGAC
>LUCH01017771.1:0-25585 GCA_013368495.1 Paragonimus heterotremus
GGCGTACCAACGTTGACGTAAGTGGCGTTGAGCGCACAAATGGGCTACCTTCCGGTGTGGGGCCTACGGGCTGCTTGCAGTTGGCCGTCGGCGTGCGCACACCATCTCTCGAGGTTCCGATTTGTTTAGTCACGGTTTTTGCAGGTGCAGAGTTCCGAGGTTGGTTGGTGGTTTGGTTTGAAGACCGGGTACTGGAATTTGTGCTGTGTGAAGCACCCATTGTGGATTCCGACCGGTCTGAGAGACTAGGCCACTTTCTCCCTCTTGTCTTGCATTCTACACAGATCCATCACGGGTCAGAAGATTTGCAGTGAAGTTTATATAGTTCCGTGCTTATATATGCACACGACTGATGACACCATCTATCGCATAGGTCACAATGAATTCCGGCCACTACCTTTTGCCACGCTGCTTGTTGAGATGAGGATAAGAGACTCGGGGCATAATTGTCCGGCTTAGATAACTTAATTTATGACCAGTAAATGAAAACCAACTTGCAACCAACCGTAATTCGCTTTTAAGCTGCTCACATGCTTTAATAACCAAATGCGAGACACTTGCAGGCAAGTGATAGCAAGATAGAAGAAGCAACTTATCTTCAAATTTGAATCGCGCGTCTAAGTATGTGGTATGCTTTCACACTAGTAAATTCTCCCTCCAGTCCACTTCAGCTATGATCAACGTTGATAAGCGGAAAAGGGAATAATTGAAAATAAACGTGTATTTAGACCGTTAGGGATAAGTTGTGATGACCTCCTTCAGTTCTGTCCCAAAATGAAATAACATACTGACAGCCGTCAGCGCAGTCTGTAGACAGCAAATCATAGTCCAACTCTCATCAGAATCACAATCTTCCATGATATGAGGATAGAAGAGTTGTAGCTGAAGTGGTAGAAGTGGGAATCAATGTTTTCCTCGGATAAATAACGGATATCAAAGTTGGTCATTATCTGTCGGAAAAATAAGCATTGACTCCCGTACAGGTGGCAGGCTATATTCAGGACTAGTCAATAAGCAATAAGCAAAACAATACGCACGTTGTTGCTGATGGAGTGGGACGTGTTACCCATGTTTACACTACACTATAGGTAGAAATAACCAGATGATTACGTAGACCCATTTCCACCGGAAACACTATAAGGAACCCAAGCTGAACATATCACTTAGGTGAATATTTAAGCAGCGACCATGGCGGCAAAGCTTTAATGAGGAATTACTGTGATATTTTGTGTACAGTGCAATGTAAACGTAACGCAGTTGAGGACCACGAATTCAGTTATATCTACGGAACCCCGTGGAATTGAGTGTTTTTGCGACATAGAAATATGCATTTCACCACAAAAATTCCGACGGAAGCATTTTCAGAACGTAAAATCGAATAGAACGGTTAATAGGATGCCTTTGTCGAAAAAGATCTCCACACAATTTTTCCAACGAAAGTGCGAATATGGACCATTAGTAGATATAGCTGGTTTTCCCAATTGCAACGTAACTATTATACTCGATATGGTATGTATATTTGTCCCGTAATATACGCTTAAATATTTCATGAAAATTTTCAAAAATCTGGCCGTTTTTAACTCGCTTCGGCCTTGAAGCACAATACCGGCGAACTAAGCAATTGCCGTTATAAGTGTCGTAATCTTTCCAGCTGAGCGTGTTCTTCGGTGTAATGATTTCAACAGGTCGCCTCGCGTCTATTCCAGCGTACATCCTGATTTCATGGGAAAGTTAAAAACAATGGTACTAACGAGTGGTGAAGCATGGTGAATTGTTCTTCTATGAAGTAGGTTAGAGGCCTTTCTCACGTTTGTAGTTTTATAAAAGCTTAGTATTCATATTTCAAAAAAAATTCGATCATCAAAATTATCATCACGCCTTCCTGCGTAATTAAGTCCAAGTTCAAATAAAAGCACGCGTTTCCACGTCTCTGACGTCCATTTTCATTACATTTTACCTTCAATTAATCGAAATGCGACTCTACGTCATTTTCCCATTAATCCCTGTGCCATTGAACCACCGCACATTTCTTGCTCACGTCTTCGGAAGATTGAAACAAAGAAATCTTTAAGGAACAGATTTGCAGGATTTGAGGATCGGCAACATGTCACAACTTTTCAACAACTTCAATAGCTAGAATGTATTTTTTAACTTAAAGATAACAGAGATATTTACGGTCAACCGGCTACACGCAGCCAAAAGACATTGTTCATAATTTTCGAAGTGAGAGACGCTGGAGTGATGTGAGATACCATACTGTCACACTGTTGACGTCGTCTTCATTTCCGGTCGCTTGAGTCGTGCGCAACTCTTATTGGGGCTGTGGCTCATTCATATTTTTGTAGGAATTGTTTCATGACTATCGTATGAAAGCCAATTTCAGAAGAACCTTATTCTACGGCGTGGCCACGTGCTGGAACAAGTCCAACAGGATAATACCCGGTCGTTTCTCATTACCGAAAGCCGATCGACAGTGAAAAACAAGGATTCAGTGCGCTGGCCCCTCGCGTATTAGTATCGACCATGAAAAATCGAGTGCACATAGAAAGCACGTCACATTTGCGAGACACGGAGCAAGTTGTGATTTTATCCCCTGGACGGATACTACGAAGTGGATAGCTTGACTAAAACAAAAGTTGGCGGGAAGCCGAACTCATGAAAAATGCACGTATAAATGTGACTGTCAGAATTCCTCAAGAAAGCTGGTAAGTATTACAAAGGCCAAGGTTTCTCCAGATGTAGAGGAAAATTATGAGTATTTTAGTGGACCTCGCACTAAGTCGTTCTCTTCAGGTACGAATTAACCATACGCGAAATACTGAAGGCCGTTAAGATGAGAGACCGAATATTTATTGCACTTAATATACAGATGGTCTCTTATTGCGCTAGAAATGGTACCGACACGTAAGTTAGCTAGAGAGGCGAGAGACCGACCGTCGGTGGGCGATTAAGCCGGAAGAGGGTGACACACGTGTGCGTTCGCGTTCGCGCCACAGTCACATGGCATGCAGATATACAATCGGACAGCAAGCACATTCGAACTTTCTTGATAGCCTACGTGCAATATGTAACCATGAGTTTTGGAACTATTTTACACACCATACCGCAGGCAGGCCAGTGAAATCTGTAGGTCGCTACAATATCACGTCTTTTTGACTGATCACGGTTACAGGGTGATACACTCGGTTAATAATGACATGGGATGGGGAACGTCAAAGTTTGAGGAAAAGTCGGTCGAAAATGGCTGCTGCGCTGGTAGGCTTCCTTTGTTTGCATTATTTAGTCTTCGGTGCATTTCTTCTCTATCGCAGCAGGCTGCCCAACCCAAAAAACTCTCGAGAGACAGAGGGTAGATCGGTGCAGTGCTGTACAAACGGCACTTGGGAGTCCTCTCCACGCACCACCTTCCGATCGTCTGGAGGATAGAAAACAGTGAAGTAGCCTCACGGCGGGCGGAAAAGGACAACTTAACGTGTCAACATATCTAACGGTGAAGGTTTTCCTAACTCTTGCGATGATTGGAAAAGGGCCGGTCTGTGGGATTCCAGTGGTCGACGAAAGTCATCCGTACGGGGGAGAACTTGTGTGCATGGGAACAGTTTGGCGTGCGCATGCGCGGCTGGCGAATGCTCTCTAGGTTGCACCGTGTTTAGCTTCCGCATGTGGTGCGCCATACGTGCGTGTAGCTACCATAATCGTACACTGCTGAAGACGCACTTGAGACGAATTCACCTGGTAACCTGAGAATACAACCAAGGACGAGTTCGACTGCACCCAAGCAGCACACAGCTGCATTTTCACTCTGGGTCAAATGAAGTTTTATCGGGGGCAAAATGGGGCTATGTGAATAAGTCTGTTTTTGGAAACAATACACGACGTTGTCCCTTGCCATGCACTTCAAGCGACTTCTTTGTTTCTGTTGGTGATGTTGGTGCCTATACGTTAACATATCTGATTTCTTATTTTGTTTTAATGCATGAGTTTCACATAGTTAATCGAGTTCGTGTGGGTTGACTTCAAATGCCGGTAGGTTGTCACGATGTGTTATTCGCTGTCATCACATTATTGCGCAATGTTGATTATATCAAACAGAAAATAAAAGATCGCCGTCGACTGTTCAAACTTACATGCAGCAGTGCATGGGTGTAATAAATGTTCCCTACCGTCAGGTGTCAATCTTTCCCGGGAGCACTTCGAGCGTCTTCGTGGTTCTTCCAAGCTTCGTGTGCGGTACTCCGGCTCGTTGCTTTGTTAAGCAATGTAGAGGTCACGCTGGCTATTCTGGTTGCGATCACTGCAGTCATCGTGGTTGCTGATACTGCGCAGAGTGACTTCACATAAATGTGACTGCCCGAACAGGGCAGATGAAAGTTTTCGTTCCCAAAGCGATGTTCACCATCACATTGGCGATTCCTCACTTCTTTCTCTTCACCTTGTTGTCATTCGAGGTTTCCCGCATGATTATATTCACCTTATTTGATTAGGTGTAACCAAACGATTGATCAGTGTTTGGATATCGTCCCCACGTGATGCTGGACATCACCTTTGTCCTGCTTTCATTCGTGCGATATGTGATGGAATAAACAAGGCACATGCGCACGCATCCGCTGACTTCGGAAGATTGTACAGGCCAATGAATGAGTTCGAACGCTGGAAGTCAAATGAGTTCAGACAGTTTTTACCATATCTTGGTCCCGTTGTATGACACGGGTTACTGGGACCATGTAGGTGTAGAGTTGTCATGATTTTTTTACTTCATTTTGCTAACATTGCTTAACTGCTGCATCAAACCACGTTGTACAGTTTTGTTTAACTTGAGCAAAAACAACAGCACGTTTTCCAATATACTCTGCTACACGCGCTTGCTGGTTCTTTCTATAGCGGCGGTGGTTGCTACCCAAATTAAAACATCGTGTTTGTTGGTTTGATTTTTATCTCGGTTACTTCGCATCCTCAGCTACGCTTAGAACAATCCGAATACTTTCCAGCGTCATTGGACACCTCATGAACATTGTCAATCTTTGATGAGTCCATTCCTTGACTTCACTCGTTATTTTTGTATCGAGAATTACTGTAGTTCACACATCCGTTTCACTACATGAGTATAAGTTACTTTTAAGCTTTTCGTTCGTATGTACATTATACATCATCCCTTAGTGACACCAAACTAAGCTTCTTTTGATAAGCAGTTGCTGATTATTTTCATCAGACAGTTGGCAATCATTCATGATGGATACGAAGTTGTTTATAATGTGGAAAACTTAATTAATTTGGTGGATGACGCGTTGTGTCACGGACTTCCTGATATATTCTCCTGCTTCCCCTCTCAGTAACTGATAGTATCATTTGTAAATGTTCTATTCACCACAGATATGATAATGTTTTGGTACCTATTTTACATATATTCAACAAATAAGGAAAGACTATCATGTTCGTTCTCTTAAATCTCCTATCTTCATTGGATGCACGCAAATGGAGCAGCGTAATCAACACATTGTTAGTCTGTTTTCTTCCGCAGATGTACACCACAGTACAGCTCGGATTGGACAACTCTGTCGTCACCATTCGTACTAACCGGGTGGTTTCAGAAACGTCTCCAAAAAGGCCGGCAGTTAGAGACGCTTGTTTACAGACAAGTGTTGTTCAACGCCATGCCGCTACCACCAGTTACCGCTATTGAGGACTTCAACGTTATGATGCAGACAGCTAAACGTGACGTTTACTACATACTAATTCATTCAAGAATCTTACGCAGAAGCTTTCAAGCTGGAGCAAAATTTGCTAGATCATTCCAGAAGTTGATAGACTGACGCAACTGGTATAATTACGTACTTTAACACTCGCTGACCAACTGGAAAAAGGTTTGCTGGACGTTTTCATTCTCATTAGTATTATGTTCCCTGTTCGACTGACCTCCGTCGGAGATGAACGGGGTGAGTATTATCAGGGTCGCGCATCCGGAAACGCACATGAGCGACAATTCCTTGTTTCCGATTGTGCAGTATCAATACCACCGGAACTTGTGTTGAAGCATCTACGAAGTAAACTATTTTGTGTGATGTTCACTCTCAATTCTCTACAGTTCTCCTGGGAAAATGACACTTGCGCAAGCTTCACCCGTTATGTCATGCAGCAGTACGCGGGCAACTAACAAGGAGGCTGCACGGCTTGCAGCAATTAACGGAATTTCCGGCAGGATTCACCATTACTTCACAACTACTTTTCTAGGTGTAAGGTTTGCGTTGGAGAAGCGTTTCTTACACGCTAAAGCAGTTGTTTATGCGGTAACCAAAAATTACAGTCAACACAAAGTCAAACAGCTAAAACGTTCAGAAGAGCTGTACCCATTCCTTTACTAACAACAAACTAAACAAGGGGAATCAACTTGTTTGAACAACGGCCGGAAGATGTACAATACTACGAAGTTGTTATTGCCCAGCTAACTCGAATGGGAAGGGCCGATCTTCATGATCTCCTACGTCGAATCGTATCGTCCACCTTCAGTGTGACTCTACAAACAACTAAACTGGGATGTGATTCACGAGAACCATCAGGCCAGCAAACTTAAATTAACAAAGGCCATTACACGTGACAATATTCTTCATACCCTGATTGGTTAGGTTCAGACGCGATACACAACTCTCGTTGCGCCGGAGTAACTGATAAAGAGGTGGACTGATAGGTTAGAAAGTGGTTACATAACGCACGAGACCGCGTAGGTGGACGAAAATTCGGAATGAAAATTCGGAACGAAAATTGGTGTTATTTGGCTGTTTTCCGTTGTACACCTATGTCAGAGTGACAAATGTACACATGTATTTAAACGTTCTCTTATCTTTGCACGTAAACACGCACATATTCGACCGGCTCCTTTCAGCGTTGCTTGCCGCCTATCGACTTCCACCAGAAAAGTGAAGACCTAGAAATACGTGACAGAAATTACGAGCGATTGTCACATGTGGTTCAAAATAATGTTCATCGTGATGTTAACTGTCACCATCTTTCTCTTCATCTTACATTTCAGATAGGTGGAAAACTTATGTCAAAAGTACAAATTGGCAAACCAAATTAGACGCACTACTATCGATAACCATGTGCTTCCGCTTGCAAACTGCATTACCGTGTTACTCGCATTATACTTAGCTTGGCACATCTACCATAAGTTGCCCCCCGAACGTTAGTTATCACTCGTTGCGCAGCCACAACAGCTGTTTGGTCTTGCACTTTCATCCACATAAATAGCGACGCTATGTTAATCTGCTTCACTGACGTCCTCACTTACAATAACTTATCAGTTATCTTGTAGGTACTCTTCTAAGGCAGGCCGTTCATATGGACAATAAAGATCGGTGAACGGAGATATGATTTGCATTGTCAACCAATTTATTTGGAGGAAACCAGTGTACAACCGTGCTGCACATTTGCGATGTTTGACAATGAATGTGTATGCATTTACAACATTTCGTTCATTATCGTTTGTATTCTTGCGTAGGCTGGTCGTCCGCTAGACTAAGAAACGGTGTGGATGCGGCGGAGCAATTTTGCTGGGAAGACTAAAAGAATGATGCGTAGTAGTTGAGAGGAATCGGGTGCGTAGGTGAGCTTTCGCACAGTAGAACGATTCCGGGACCAGCCTTTATTCCGCCCCCATGGGTTCCCCTGGGGATCAAATGACCACATCCAAAGATTTACCCACCCCAAGTCTCAAAAAGCCACCCGGGGTACCCCAAGGGGCCACACGGGCGTGCTATTTAGGCAGTAGCGCTCAAGTCCTCTCCGGAAGTGCTCCACAGTCCTGAAGAGAGGAAAGCGAATGCTTTCCTCCACGAAGGCTTCCAGTTCGCGACGAAAACGCTTAGCAGTCCCATTTGTCGCCTGATGATAATCTGTATTGCGAATGTCCATGCATCCTGACCTACCCAAGAGAGCCGCAAAATGTTTCCCGAAATGTGATTCATCATATTTGGTCACAATCACTGGAAACTGAGGGATGCCACTGAACATTAAAAGAAGGCGCTATCTTCCCTTTCTGACTATCAGTTCGATGGCCTCATGGCTGTAGGCCATCTTGCAAAGCGATCGGCATTCCTCAACAGATAGATAGATCTATTTGTGGGCGGTAAGAGACCTACAAGTGGTGAAAACGTGCGTCTGGCAAAGTGAAAGTGCCAAGGGACTTTTCATTCGACGGGGACTTTCGGGACGTTGATATTGGGGACAAAAACGACTTCGTTTGCCGACGTCGTAGTTTACCTCAAGTCATACGAAACGCCCAGTGAGAAGTGCAGATGAAGCGCGTGCGCAAGAATGGGAAATATCATGTAGTATATTGGACACTGTGCGGTGAAAGGACGCAAGTACTACAGAGCGAGTTATGTCCTGTGGGGTGTCGTAGAAGATGGTTCTCTCTGATGCAGCCACATACATCGATTTGGCTATGGAGAAGCTCTTTTGAAAAAACATGCCCCATCGCACGGACAATGGCTTGCGCAGGAGACAGCCACCGAACCATTGCCATTGTCAGCAGGTGCGCTGAAGTCATGGACGCGTGAAAGATCGTCCGCAATAGTTTTTGGTACCCAAGACATGCCGTGTAACAGCAGTAAACTGAGAGGTATAGTCCGGGTACCTAACTTTCATTGGGGAAGGCCTGTCGAATGAAACGTTTGAAGCATAAAGTAGCGGTTTGTGATCTGTGTAGACTGTAAAAATCCTGTGTTCTACCGAGTGCCGGAAGTGGCGGGCGCCAAAATAGATGTCTAGTAACTATCTATCAAAAGTGCTGTAACGAAATCTGGCGTGTTATAAGCGTTTTGAAGAGAAAGCTGAGGGTTGTCACTGCTTACCAACAAACTGCTTTAACTCACCACCAACGACCTTGTCAGATGCGTTGATTACGATTGATGGTGGTGCGTTTGGGTGAGGACCAACGAAGAGGGCTAAGTCGGCGACCGCATCCTTGAGCCCAATAAACGCAGTGCGCGCAGCCCATTTTAACTGGAATTTACGTTTTCTTCCACAGAGAAGACCGGTCATTGGTTGCATTATATGCGCACAACGAGATATGAAACGTGGGTAGTAGTTAACCAGACCACTAAAACGAAATTGTTTAGAGGAATTCTGCTCGGATATTCACGAATGGCTTTCACCTTATATATGAGTGCGACGATTCCATTTGCTGAGATCTTGTGACCAAGAAACTCCACTATGGCCTTCTTAGACAACGGCTGGTAGAATTAACGGTGACTCCATGTTGTGTCAGACGTTTTAGTAGGGTGCGAAGATGCTGGAGGTGTTCTTGTAAAGAACTAGCACCCAAAGTAACTCCTAGGTAGGGATAGACAAGGTCCAAACAGCGAGTCGCTTCATCAGAGAAGCGTTGAAAGTATTAGCTGCGTTCTTCAAATCAAATGCCATCCAGAGAAATCCGAAAGAGCCAAAATGAGTTATAACTGTGGTCTTGGGTATAGCTTTGTTAGCTACGTGTGTCTAGAGTTTAGCATGTACCAAATTTATCTTGCCAAATATGGTTTCTTTATATAAGCAAATAGTTAACTCCTGCAAATGCGGCATTGGGTACTTGTCGGGGGCTGTTGCTTTGTTGAGCTCACGTTAATCACCGCGTGGGCCCCAATCACATGACTTCTTAGGGACCATATGCAACGGTGAGACTCATGGAATCTTTGAAGGATATGTTATTCCGGGTTCGAGCATGTTTCAACGTTGCCTTGGTGAGCTTGATTATGTCGAGAGCCAGCCGGCGAGGCCATGCTGAGACGGGAGTCCTTTAGTGCGAACGCATCGTGTGGTACTAAAAGTCACTAGCGGAATTTCCCTCAATGTTCGAAAGAGCTGCTCTGAAGAGATCCACAAATGGCCTAGGGACGGTGGGTTTGGTATATACGAGTTCTATGGCCACTACTATTATGTGATTACTGAATATGTCTAGCCTGGTGCTGAAATCGATTGACAGACAACGTCTCATACCGGCAAGAAAACCGAAATGCCGGAAACAATCGATGCCGATCATGGCGAAGGGTACTGCGACAACTGAAAATACCCGGCGGAATGTACACCGGAGGCCCAACTTGAGAGGTGATGTTATCTGCCCAAAAGTAGTTATAGGCATGTCATTTGCAGCACAGAGTTATGGGCTAAAGAAGTTTGACACCTCGTTTCCTGTAGACGGAAACACGCCAACCTGCGCCTTGGTATCAACCAAGGTTTCTACCCCTTCCCAAAGATGTAGCGACAGAGGTGCTACGCTGACGACGCTAATCGCTATTACGGGCCGGTGAAGACGTTTCCACGCTTGGTCGGCTGGCATATGCACGGTTCGACGCATTTGATGAACCGAATGCCGAAAAGTTGATGACAGCAGGCGCAGCTGCCATTTTGCTACGACTCTGGGCGCCTACAGGATCTGATGGGTGAACGACTTGTCGGACTACTTGAATGGATTCTGCTAAAATCGCGGAGCAAAGCTGCTACTTCAATTAACAATGCTTTTGGTTCTGTTGCTGATGTAGAGGTCGTTATGTGGCGAAGTACTCCCACGTGGACGCGGCGCCTGTGAGGTGGCGCTAACATGATTGGGAAGCGGCTGAAAACGTTGCGCTACCTGATAAGCTATCTTCGCTGCCTCATCTGAGGGTCGTGCTCTTCCAATAGATACAATTGCCTTCGCTGTCTCCGGTAGTCTCTGTATCCACAGTCCACGAAGAAGGGACACGTCTACGTGCAACGTGCCTGGGAGTTGTTGCATTTCACTGAGTAGAGTCATAAGGCGCTTGTCGCCCAGCTTTTGTTCGCCAAATGGTCACAGCAAACTAGTCTTTTCCGATGGATTGACTTGGTTAATACCTCTTCTTCAAGAGTTTCTTGGCGGTTCACTAGCACGTCTGGGAGTTGTGTCAGGACTTTTACCGACAAAGGAGACACTAACTGGGGGGACTTAGTCTGGTCACAAGAATTTCGGTCATGGTAAATTTCCGCCTCTAGGTGTGTGAACCATAGGATGGGCTTCATTACTAGGCACGACGGGACTACTAACCGTACAACCGTCGTTGGGTGATCGTTATCACGCATGGGTATATCAAATGAAATTCACACAGTAAAAATGTGAACTGACGATAAAAATTAATAAAACCAAACGTGTGTACCAACAGAAAAACGGCCGTTTCCAGAAAGCAAGGCAAAATCATTATACATAACGAATCCCCCAGAAATCATAAAGTGGAACAACGCATTCGGGCTCACCAGTTGTTGGAACCAATTCAACGGGTTTATACCCGGTCGTTTCTCATTATCGAAAGCCGATCGACAGTGAAAAACAAGGATTCAGTGCGCTGGCCCCTCGCGTATTAGTATCGACCATGAAAAATCGAGTGCACATAGAAAGCACGTCACATTTGCGAGACACGGAGCAAGTTGTGATTTTATCCCCTGGACGGATACTACGAAGTGGATAGCTTGACTAAAACAAAAGTTGGTGGAAAGCCAAAACCGTCAAAAATATACGGATGGATGCTACTTAAAAATATTCTTCATTATAATCGCTGCATACATTGCACAGGGTAGGTTTTCGGGCGTGACAGAGAATCGAATCCAGAACGGGTGGCTCGCTGTTACCCTGATTCAGTTTCTCGACCAGGAGCGAAGAAGCGATGATGAAGTCACGTGTCGACCACAAAAGACACTTCTGTTATCGTGAAACGGTTGGAATCCCCTTCAGTTTTTTGGCGACTAAACCTGCCGGGAACGACGGCAACCAACATCGTCGGAAGATGCTGCGTGACATCGTGTAACTTTACAGTTTACCCCCTTTAGCAGATGGGCTCTTAAGCGCATAATAATAGTAATAGTAACGTATATTTCCCAACGTATTTGTGTGAAGCATATTGAATCGTTCGCTAACGATTCAAGGTTCACAACGAGTTACGCGTAATCGGTTAATCCAGAAATGCCTTTCTCACTATCCAATGGCAGAGAAGATAATCTATCTTCGAAACGGTTAATGAGAAGACGCTCGTGGAAACTGGATTTAATACGGTACTAATTGAATCAATGTACATGAAAATTAAATATCATACCTCGAATGTGAAATATCCTCGCAAATCAAACAAAGAATGTGCCGGTACAACAACTCTGACAACCAGGCACCGCTCAGTAATGGGGGACGATAAAACGGAAATGAGTTCACTCAAACAAATGGTAATTGGTCGGGTTGAACCAAAGTGACTGTTCACGTATTGAGAAATGGTAACAATTATAAGCTACTCAAGAAAGAACATGGAAGAATAATGTCTTATTTTGACATTTACAAATGTACAGTGGTCGGACTGAATAAGAGTAAAAGAAACGGTTATAGTAGTTGATGTAAGAATAAAATGATTGGTACTGTTTATTCTTAGAAAAATGAAGAAAGATAGGGCCACCCTTCAACACTGATCAAACAAGGCACAGCAATCTCAAAATAATGCAACAAACCTTAACAAAATCAACAAAGCACGCTCGGATGTGCGCAATCATGACAGATAATTACATGCGGTACAAAGCAACAAATGGGTATATGATAAGAAAAACATGAAATCTGTCGGCAAAAAATACGTAACCGGAGGGACATTAATCACAGTTTACAACGTTGTATTTACACATGAGGAAAGGTGATAGTCCGCCTGTTCCACGGATTCAGTCCAAAAGACGAGATGTTGCATTAACTTACCTTTTACAAGTTTGGGTAAAGACGACGTTTCAAATATTTCAAGGTCACGCCGAAAGATACGCGTAAGTGCATCTCCGAATGACTTCGCCGTTATTTAAGGTGACTTCAGTCGTGAAAATGTTGGAGTAATTCAGTTTGGGCGGGCAAGGAGGGGGAGTTCCAAAATCTGGCGAAGAATTGAACAGACTCCAGCACCAGACCCCGTTGATTGTTCGAGGATGTGAAGAAGCTGAAAATCTCACCAATCGCTCGGCCAATAGGGGGTTTTGAGCGTCCATTCATCGCTGAAATTTTCCCTGCATAACGGATGCGCGTGGAAATGAGAGAAATAGACCAATGCCGTGTGTTAAACAGGAAGACGTGAAGTAATTACGTGTGATATAAAGATTAATGTGAATGTTGTATTTTCATGACAAAAACTTCACGCGATGTTAATATTTCTGCTTTCTCAATAAATTGCATAAAACTGGCAAGTAATTTTGGTAGTACTCCCCGATAACTGGATAACCAGCAGCTGCTTCTAGACTGACTATCACGTGATAATCATAACTCCCTACAAAGTTTTGACGTCAGTTTGTTTTATTATGTTAATGTTCAAGCTAGAACCTATATTCCATAGCCCACAACAGGAAAACAACACACGATATGAATTGAGGTTTCTGTGGGTTTATTTTGTATTTTCGACAGTTTGTTTTACAGGATCAATGTTTAAGGTAGAATATGCATTTCATTGTACTCTACAGTTACTAATGGATAGTGGGGAGGGTTTGAGGTAAGGGAGACAACGTACGGCGTGAATTGGGGTTATAACTGGATCATATAAGGTGAATGGGAGAGTATTTTTACAGTTTTCTGTGGAGAGTTTTTGTATGTCGGCCACGTTAACCGTCAGTACCGGCTATCACTAATTATAGCCCGATGGACTACCAGGGTGAACAGGTTATCATGAATAAGCATATATAGAATATGTAGAAAAGTGAATGCGTGAGACACAATCGTGTTTTTTCTTTTCCCTTCTGTTCTGAGTACAACCTTATACAAGTGACGCACATGAATAAAACGATGCGCTCTCGTGAATGCACGATGAATAAAATGCTAGATGAGATGTGAGTAAACGATGGATATGCAATAAGCAGTTTCATGTAAGCTGTTTTGGATGGGAGCCTGATATTAGAGACGGGTACGTACGTTACATGCCGTTGACAGCTAAATGTTTTCCGAAACACATTCATAAAGGTCATCAGGAGATACACAGTTTGAAGATAGACATTATGTTTGATGATGTAAGATAGCTGTCCAGGGCCTTTATAAAACGTTCAATGTCGTTACTGGCTCTGATTCCATTCGAAAGCCCATTTCGTATATAGCAATATTTTACGATGAGAAAGTTGGCTCGTATCTTTTTCCGAACTAACAACATTGGTAAATTGGAACCCTTATTTCTTAGACCATACTAGGAGTTGTGTTGGTAATGAACGGCGAATGCCGTAGTGATGGAATCCCACTGTATCAGTTTATACAGACGTGTAAGATTCAGCTTTAGTCTTCGTAACCAGAGTGGATCGATACCAGTTGTTTGAAGACGTTCACTATGGGGGATTGAGGAGGAATATCCTGATAAGCTTTTGGAAAATGATCGTTGGAGATATTCCAGAACAAGCCTATCGGAGTTGCGTGGATGGCAGTAAATAAAGGCGAAATACTCAGGTTGAGGGCGAGCGCACATTTTGTAAACAGCCAGCCTCATCCGAATGACTTTTTGATACGGCCTATTTTTCTATTGGTCTGTGCTACCTGAAAGCGTACTTGTTCGGATAAATTGAGGGAGTTTGAATATCATTTTCCAAAATCTCGAACGGATGTAGCGTTGTCATTTTGAATACCATCGAATGAGATGGACCCACTGGATATTTGACAGCCATACGTCGTAATGTTCGATTTGTTTGCTTAGAACGTCATGAGCCAGGTTTTGCATCACGACATCGACGATGATAGGTCCTGTCGTATATTTTGCAGACAGAAGACGAGGTAGCTGGATTGTCGAAGTGTGTAAACGATTGTGATATTGTCAACAAACAGAAAGGGTTCACCATGTTTAACAACATCGCATAGGTCACTTATATACAGATGGAAGAGCAGTGATCCCAGAAGGTCTCCTTGAATCACCCCACTAATCACTGATTTTGGCGTTACGCGGTGCTCTCCTAGTTTGGTAGTTTGGGTTCGGCCTTCAAGATATGATAAAATCCAGCTGTACAGGGGTTCTTTTACGCCAAAAGATGCTGCTTTCACTAACAGGCACCTATGGGACACACGATCAAAAGTCTTTTGCATGTCAAGGAGTATGAGGATGACCGCAATCCTGGCGTCGGCAGACATCGTTATATAGCTTATGAGTTTCAGCTGACATGTCACGCAAGAGCGCTTACCAAGGAAACTGTACTGCGAAAGATCTATAGGATGTTGTGACCTTAAAAAGTCGATAACAGGAGTTTTTATTATCCTTTCAAACATTCTTGGGCAGATTGATGTGTGGTTGGTTAGACAATAGTTGCTGATTTCTTGCCTTTGACCACTTTTTTAGTGAGGCATTGTGACTGACTGTTTTCACTGTGTAGGAAATGTGCCGAATAAAGGTGTTAGCGTGAACGAGGTAGGTAAAAGGTGGGGTAAATCCTCACCCCTCTGCTTGATAGTGGCTGGTGGAATATCATCGGGTCTAGGGTAGATTGTGGGTTTGGTAGTAGCTAATCGCGGATGGATACTCTTAACACCAATGGAATCATTGCACAGAACTTTTGTTGTTTTCAGTGGAATAACGGGAGATACTGTGCTCTCCACAGTTAACTACTGTACTACTAAGACCACATTTTTTTTCGACCTTCATTACTGCGTTCGCTCAAAGTGCTCTTCTGTAGTCACTTCCGCGTTCCTTTCCGTATTACCAACAGTACGCCATTTCTCTATAGTTCTCAACCTAGGACATAGTGGTATCAAACTCCTCTGCCAGTTTTGGTTGTTTGTATCTTAGCCGCCATTATGTTGGTCCTGATTTCTCCCTTTACGTACATCTCCAGTTCAACACCTCCGCATTTCCTCTCTGTCCGGCGACAACGCGTAAAATCTGCATCACTTTTTCCCGTGGTTTGCTCAAATACCTCGTTCATTCGTACTTGTAAGGTCTGTTTGAAGGTGTTTGACCGCCGCAGCAAAGCAACGGTCTGCGGCCACTGTGGGTCCTGGAAACACTGTAAGCGTGGCAAAGAATTGCCCCAAGAATTTTATCAACCAATAAACACCTCAACTACGCCTGTTGTCCGTCACAGCTGCGTCATTTGCCGGGGTGGCCATGTTATTTTGGATACTTTCATCTCGAAATCTACCCCGAAAGCGAACCTGGCGGCCAACGATCAAGCAACATTGAGGATAACGCAGTACCTTCAAAAAATCTAGTAACAACTAACATCCGTGGTGCATTCTGCATCAATAAATGCTGTTGTTGCCGCTACAAGCTGATTTGGCGATTTCAGACACTGGTTTTCCATCATTCGATCTCACAGAAACTGTAAAATATCGAGCAAAAACGGAGACCCAAGTAGAATGTATATAGGGACACCTTGCTGGAACCACTAAACTCAGGTGCTGTTCTATATTGCTCTCAAAGCACTTATTTGCCGCGGCTAGATCCCGTAACTTGCTGGACAGAGGACAGAAGGGCGCCATGCCAGAGTTCTTGCCTCAAGATCGCAAGACATAATCTTTTGTTGCGCAGTGCACTTCTGAGCGAAGAACGAGGTGGTCCCGTTCCATGGGAGGAAACTTGTAAATACTTCAGCTTTAGCTATGCAGTGAACCTGAACCTTTTAAACTGTGTAAAACTAAACAGAATTGACTAACCCGCCCTGCCAGCATTACTTTCAATGGTGTCCACAACCAGACTAAGTGAACGCAGGAGGTGACGCGCATGCTTAGAAGTAGGCCAGTTGTTATTATGCGCAAGTGTACATTCCATTGGTATCATTTACTGGCTCAAAATAACGTACTATTTGCTCCATTCCGTTACTGTAAATTGCTGTGAAACCCGCTGAACAAATGTTGTTAATAGAAAAGGAATAGGATACCATAATGCCCACTAAGTCAATCAATCTCCAAAAACTGTCAATTGCCAAGCGATCATCTTCATACAAAAAAGCGAGAGAAGAGCACAGGAAAGCTGTAGGAATTTCAGACACCACTACCAACATCTGCTCCATTTCTCTCATCGTTAAATAGCCCAACTTTGTTGTTAAGAAGGTGAACTCAGTAGAACATATTACGGGGAAAAGACAACAAGAAGTCATGTTCAACTCCCTTTGACGACGTCTTCGATGGTCAACTTAGAAAAACAACAGACTTGGAGGCTGAAACAATGGAACTACAGAGGAAATATTAAGAGTTTACCAAATCTCTGCATCAGACAGATCCAATATTTTAGACCCCACCTATCCTGGAACTATTTCTGCTCATTTAGATCTCGCCATTCGTGTAACGTCCACTGACACAATAGCCACGGAACCGCACAAACGTTTACGCTGTGCAAGTAAATTGATGGTCTCCAGCTTACCCGACAGAATATCTTTATTGTCCGCAAAAACAGTCAGACTCAAAGCTAACAGGATGACAGAACGGAAGTGCCTTTTTCTAAGACTTTGCAAGAATGTACAGCCTAAATGCTATCCACCTTTACCGCGGCTCACAAGTAAACTTATTCCAAACGAATTCGCCAAAAGACAGAACCATATTAGGCGCGCCACAAATTTTAATTCCATAAAAGAGCTTGGTGATAAAACACCACTCAAAGATGAGATACTATGCACCAACATGTTCCAAACGAATAACTGAAGTAACACAATCGGTAACCCTATTGGCTTGGTAAATTGTTAACTGCAGGTTTCGACGGATCCACGGGCTCTCCAGATCAACAAGTTGCGGCTGACAACGTCATTACTTTGTGCTTCCAGACGGGTAGAGGGGATCTAACCAGGTCCAGTTCTGTTTTGCCAGGCGCGGCCGAATTTCTCTGCTGAGTTCTGAAATTACATCCCCTATCCTTTGGCAACTCCTTTCCGTCATCTGTGGTGCTGACTGAAATAGGTCCTGCAACTAAGACACCAAAGGTTCCCCGTAGTGCTTGGCGTAGTATCCAGAAGTCCCATGAAGAAGACGAGGTTGAACAAGAAGCTCCATCTTCTCACTGCCGGCATCTCCCTGTATTATCTGGGGTGACCGTAAATAACAACAGCAAATCTCAAACGCCTGAACAAGGCCCCAAACTAACAGTAAGAGTTATATTTGCAACAAGCACACAGAAAATACATATACTTACGTATGAACTCACATATGCACATATGCACTCATACTTTTCTCCACATATACATTATGCCTATTTGAAATAACCCGTGTGGTACATTGCTCCTCAAAACATTCCGATATCACGCGGATTGCGGTGAGCAGTGAATGAAATGTTAAATATGGAAATCCAGACGATTCATTATGATACAAGTAAAAGTCATCTAAATAAAATTTGAAAAATTGGTCATTATTTCCACTAAGTTTGTTGACGTTTGTTTAGATGCAGTCATAACTTCAGACATTTCTTGATGGCTGCACCTTCGCAATCCGTGAAGTAGGTGCAGAGGAAGTTGGACGTTTTGGTTTGTACTGCAGAGTATGGGTGTGATTACCTTGTTTCATACATGCGGGTGCAAAACAGAGAAACAGTACTTTCAGGTCGTTCTTTTACTTTTGTCCTATCTGAAGTATTTGCTAAGATATGGAGATTCAAACAGACCTGTAGATCCCGTATCATTACGGTTCATGTTGGAATTCTGTGCAAGATAAGGAGGGTATATTCAGTTTATTCGATAGGAACTGGCAATTAACTATTTCTGCATCATCCATGAAACTTCGCCTCGCACCCAATTTTTCGTTCTGTTTGTTCTCCGGTCCGATTTTTTTGGATGCTTTGGTAGAATTCGGGTTGCTGGTGAATGAGATATAACTTTTCTGGTGGATAAACGTGGTGCTTTAATACTTCGGCCAGCTTGATGGAAAATAATATGAGAATAATTAAAATACTTTTCATTGCGCTCCCGGATTTCTTTTGAAAATTAGTATAAGGAGGACTGAGAGGTGGAAAGGGATACTGAAATTTTTGTGAATGAACTCATCGGTTTAAGTAAGGCTACACAATTTACCTCACAAAGTTTTTCCGCTGATGGATATTAAATCTTTCTCGAACGATTCAAGTTCACACCGAGTTACGCGTGATATGTCGGTTCAAAAGTACTCTCCAAAATACCCAACTACAGAGAAGACAATCTGCGAAACAGCCAGTGGGAGGGCGCTCGTGAATGATGGATCTAATGCAAAAATTAATTGAATCGATGTATATGAAAATTAGATCCCTCACCTTGAATGTGAGAACTCCTCAGAAATTGAATGAAGGATTTGCCCGTATAACAAATCTGACAAATGGGCACCGGTCACTAACGGTTGAAGTTGAAACGAAGTTGGGCTAACCCAAACAGGTGGTCAATGGCTGGATCGGAGCAAAACAGTTGTTTGCGCACGGAGAACTGGTAAGAATTATAAGCTGCTGAAGAAAAAATATAGAGGAGTGTCTTATTTTGACGATCAGAAAAGTACGGGACTCACACTAAATAAGGGTTAGGGAAGCTGTTGCAGTTGCTAGTGTGATAGTAAAAATGACTGACGCAGTTTAATTTTGAGGAAGATAACAAAACATAGAACCACCTTTTAACATCAGGCCAACAAGTCATAACATGCTCAAAAAGGATGCAACAGATCTTAAAAACATCACCACCCGTCGTTGCCCGTTCGCGGGTTGTTTTACTACAGGTGTCTGCATTCATCCGGGTAAACCTCCAGGCAATGATTAGTGGTGTTCAGCGTAAACGGTTTCCTGACTAGCATACAAAAATTCTCTACGGCAAACCGTGCGGAAAAAATACTCCTCCAGTATATCCTACACAATCGTATTAAAACCTCAACTCACATCTTGTTCCGCCTACTCTGCATCAACCCTTTTTTTAGACACCTGAAATCTGTTTTTCTTAGATCTGACTTTTAGCTCAAACATCGGTCCCATAAAGCAAACGGATGTCAGGCTTCCATACGGAGTTTATGACGTAGCGACCGTCCTAGCTGGAGCTACCGGTCACGCAATTGTTGATGGATACTGCAACAAGTGCTTGTCAAAGTTATATGCTCCATCAAACAAAACAAAATAGTAATGTCGCATGGTCTCCAATAACTGACGTTTCATGTTACATCAATCGTCAACCCACATGTGATCAAACCTTATTTTCCAATTTTACACTTGAAATTGCGCCCGTTTCCTTACTTTCACGAACATCCGTTGTGCGAGGAAGACTTCCGTAATAACTAAACACAAGAAAACCACTATCAGCCGGGCGGATTGCAAGGTGTTCACTTTCTGACGCTTTCTAGCAATTGCATAGCTTGTAGCGATTATCCGTTACGCAGCAAACCACTTGAAAGCCGCTCCAGAGAGATAATGGTCATTTTGGCGCTATTCCTTGAATTTTAAATATTTTTGGAATTTTTTAAATCAGAATTTCATGCAAAGCACCTACCATAAATCCAGTGTAAAAAAGGCAGCGTTGATGAAAAAATTGGAATCCCTCAAATAAGTGACGAAAGCACTGGTGCGGTGAGGAAAACATTTGCCACCATTTTTGCAAAAACAACCTGCTGTTGGCGTCAGCTCATTTACTGAAGGCGTACATATGTGAATAGTGGAATTTTCGAACTGAAATACGTCGTTTTATAGCCTGAGAGTGCTTCATTTTGTGGCATCTTGAAGATATGGTCGAGATGGTAATATACGTCCTCACAATGTTGACTTTGCATTTCAACAAGAAAACCAAAATATTTGACAGTTAAGCATGTATGACAACGCTTCCAGCTTTCTTGTCTACGTGTTATCCTTACTATTTAATCGTGCTTGCACGATTTCAAGTGGATACTGGTCGATAGAACGTTGGTTTCAGGAAGGCTTGGAAATTACATCATCATGTGCTTATTTTTGCCTACGACTTATATGGAACGGCGTAAAAAGGGGTATTGCGTTCCACTCTATCACCAAGACCCTTAGGAAGTAAATTCTGTCCACTCTACTGCATTGTTTCCAATTAGATTGAGGTCGCGTGACCTTCATACGGAACAGTATACGGAAACAGATGAAATCAAGCTGCCTGTCGATCACCGCGAACTATACCTCTCAGCTAGTCACAACATGATGTTTAAAACGCAAGTACCTAGCGCGGTGTAGGACAATATTTCAACCAATATGGCAATCAACGGAATGAAAAAGGAATATCACCATATACACCAAACGTCACAAATACAGAATTGTCATCACCTCCCGCATGTGATCGTTCTCCAAATTGTTCATGGTGAAAGTGATTCGCGAGCAGCAGCTACCAGTGTGAACGTATACTACATACTCAAAAGTTATTTACAGATTAAGTGAATCACATTGAATCAGCTAATAGTGTGGACGTATACGGCATTCTGAGACGTTGCTGATATCCTGAGTCAATCGGGTGGAGCAGCTACTGGTGTGAAAGTATACTACACACTCAGGTGTTAATGTTAGCTTAAGTGAATATGAATGACCTACCGACCAGTTTTCAACTGAAAAACCGACAGGTGACCAGACCGAACATATGACCCACATTGATAGGTGCAGCGTGGTCGAGAATTACAAGTTTACTTATATCTCCCGAGCCGCGCAAAAGTGAGCATTTCCGCGAAGTTGGATCGTATTCTACTAAGAAAATTCCAATGGAAGTGTTTTCAGAACGCCAGATTGATCAAGAAGGCCACTGTGTTGTATTTATCGGAAAAAGCCCCGCATTCTTTTTAAAAATATGCGAATATGTGCATATTTTAAGTATAGCTGATTTATCTCATTGTAAAGATTACACTTGAGAAAACCTCTATACTTCTTCTAAAAATGAATTACAATACTTCGCAGGAAATTAGAAATCTCTTTTCATGCTCTTATGGTCGTTTCCAACTCATTTCGATCTCGAATGTTCACAATGACGAACTAAACAATTGCCTAGCTTCCACTGTAATGGCTCATCGCTCCGAGTATTTCTCGGTATTAGGGTGAACTTGCTAGTCAGCTTTAATAGATTGGTCAAAAGCCTAGTCCAAGCGTCATCATAACGTTCTCCCGTCTATCATTTGTCAGTGTTTTCCGGCATTTCTTCTATTCCGCTGTCCCCATAACCCGGTCAGTGATAAATCTCTAATAACCCCGTCGCCACTTGTTTGGGAGCTTCAGATTAACGATCGCGAAAACATTTTCTTCGGCTTACAAGGAGATTAAACGAATAACATTTGTGGAGTACACCATATTATTTAACTCGCTATATATCGAAGTTTTCAAGAAGCAGAATTTTGTGGGTTCAGTTTTTGTTAATCTGGTGCCTCCCAAAAATTCATTGTCTTCTGATTTCGTTAGCAAAAATCTCTTGTATACATGTGACACTGACAACGTAATTTTCGGCGGCTTCACAACACAACACGTTAGACGTAACATGTGTCCTGCTTGGTCAGTGTTATTGACGTGGGGCCAACAGGTGTCTGGGCTGTTCCCTGATTCACTCGCCATGCTACAACTCCGGATATATCAGTATTGCGTCAGGAAAATGTTCCCACTACTCACCTCTGGTTTCAGCCACAACTCGGTGACTTCTAAAAGAGCCGTATCAGCAGCGAAGGATCGGATTTCATCCTCACTCGCTTCTGACATTGAACACGTTAGTCTGCTTCACATATATGTTTTCGCCACTCATCTTCTTTAAAACCAACCTAAAATTTAAAAGGCTAATTTCATTTTTGGAGGAGGTGAGATTGGCCCCTGTGCTGTGGCATATAGGTTCGATTGTGACCGCACCATGGCTTGCCAGAACACATTTGCACGTGCTGTCTACGTAGAAAATCTCCAGCGGATTACTGGTCAAACGTGATAACTCAACGCCAACTTATTTCAGTAGGCCCTGCGTTCTTCTAATGCACATTTTCAGATTTCTTGGCATATATCCGAGAGAACGCACAATCTTCAGTCGGCTGTCCTGTTGAGAGCACTGCAGTCTTTCCCAATTTAGCTGTTTATGAAAACAGTGCATTCCCCCTTTTCGTCCTGTGGTTGATGGCTTCTTAAGACGAAAAGAAACTGTCAACACAGACCCCAGATAGCTTTCTTCTACCATCTCCCCAGCCGCAGAACTCCCTTAATTGCCGAATTTCATAGAATGTTTACGAGTAGCAGGAGATCCACCAAGTTATACCGTATGGCTCGTTGCTGTCTTCGGCATCCCTTCATTTCAGGTTTTGCTCCTCTCAGGTTTCGCCTACTACTCACTGTCTAGTTGAACATCTCCAATCCAGACAGTATTTATCCACGGAGCATCTATTATAGTGCCAGGAGGGCTTTTGCCTGCCCGTCGACTCTATGGTTCACAACCGTTTAAATGTCGAGTAATCCTATCTGTTTCTATTTCTACGGCGTCGTGATACAGGAACCCTTGATATGCTAGAGACACAGCGCTGAAATACAGGGTTCGTTAATTCTGACCTCCCTTGATATTGAATGTCGACATGAGCTTGGCGAATGCCAAATGCTTTAACTGAGCTTAAACAACCCTATTGGACTAAGAAAGTTTAGGTAAGGATATATATGTGTGGTGAAAGACTATTCGGTTCACCTCTTATCCGAACCTTGACGCAATGGAAGATCTAACAAGGGGCCGATTCAAACGCCGCGTTAAAAATACTACATCAAGATTAGACGAACAGTCTCATGTTACCCATTCTCAAAACTGCCTGTGTCTTTGTTTTAAATTGCAGCAATTAACGTTCACTTTGTGACTTCGTATGTGTGAATACAATCAACCGCTGATAGACTGTGGTTTCTTTATGACTGTTATGTATCCTTAAATTTGGCTTCTGGTCCCATGAATATGAACTGCTTACTGCAACCAGTACAAGGTCTCCTTTTATTACTCGCGTGGGACGTTTCAATCCAAGTACAATGTCCAGGGCTATTCGAAGTCCTTAAACTTGAGTAATACTCTATGTTCCCAATTCCAATAATGCGAAGGATACAAACAGAACATAATCATTTCAGAATCGCATGCTCGCGTACAGCTCCAGTTTACTGCAGCTTGAGTGATACCAAGCGTTGCAGATATCACAGCACCTCAGCTATTAGCTGCCGGTCCAGCAGGGAACCCGTTCAGTTATGGCTTGATCACAGCCTTGCAAAAGAATAATCTGGTGATCTAGGACATTGACGATAGCATGACAACAGGTGAAACGCTAGAAAATAAAACTTAGCGACCTTTTTCCAACGTTTTTCTCAAAATAAATCGTACAGATACGAGATTGTGTGAGCTCCACCAGTGCTACATCGAGTCAAGAAACACAGTGGTTTGAACGAATCATTTTCGCTTTAAAATCTTCCAAGCAGTTTCTACCACACCGGATCTCGTCCATTCCGAATGTTGCCAAAAAATGGTTACCTAGTGAGAGGTTTGACGAACAAATTTCCGAGCGGCAGAATGTCGCAGTTAATCTGAAATCCAGTGGTAGCCGGACAAAGCATGAAAGTGCGCCCCTGATAGCTGGTTCTTCCGAACGAAAGTGATTTTAACAGGGGAAATTTTCTACCGGGAACCTTGAGCCCAGCGCTGGACCGCAAAAACTTTGGGATTTTAATAGTTCATCCGGTTGACTTCTGTCTATGGGACTTGTGACGAGTGCCAGTTATACCTAACCCGAGTTCCAAAGATCATACTGTGTTGCAATTGTTAGAGAGGACAAACGCTCCACTTCCTTCCGGGGAAAAGAATTTCAGGTGTCAGCGTACCCACTGTTTTTGTCCAGAATCACCTCTTTCCCGGAAGGAACGAATTCGTCCAATCGGAACGAGTGGACATGTGGTGAACAGTCTTCAGGCGGCCTTCGCTATTTCTTACCTGTTCGACCTCTAGTCGGCTATGCTCATTGGTATCTTACTCAGTCTAACTACCAATTTTCATAATTGTTCTTTGATTTTCTGATTCGAGAATGTCTGTTGGTCTCTATGCACCGTATGTGTACCCTGTAATTTTCTATTTGATGCGCGCATTGTTGGGAGAGAACAAGGTTGCTTTCTGCATCAGTCCGTTGGCTTTGTTTTGGGAGTGATCAACGAGGTCAGCCGGAATATTTTCGCGACCCGGGTTTTCATTGTTAATTATCACGGAAAGTATCCGATTACGTCCAGGTATACCATCATAACCTGGGCAGGCTAGCGCATTCTGTCGGGCTTTTCAATAACGTCGACGGAAGGAGGTGTGGCTGCAAATCCGCCAGGTAAAATGGCGTACCCATCGAGTATGTATAAGTTAATAACCGGGAATATTGCGATCAGTTGTGGGATCAATCGAAACGAAGACGGCCGGTTGAGAACAACTCAACCAGTAGACAAAGAGTATAATTTCAACCTGAGAGGTCAACGCGAGAGTGAACGAATACCAAAACGAAAAGATAACAGAACGGAGCGACCAGTGGGCACGCAGCGGGGTCGTAGATCCGAGTGCGCGGAGTACTTGTCAGTATCTCTACTCGCCCAAACAAATGTTTAGAAACCTAAGAAAATGGAAACACAAAGAGTACAAGTGGTACTCGTAGCTCTAACATAGTTAACAATAACGGATAGGGTCGCTACACCACTCATAACTGACGGTGCATGCCATGACTGTGAGAGAGGAAATATCA
>LUCH01017772.1:0-24937 GCA_013368495.1 Paragonimus heterotremus
TGTTTCAAGCGTAGCTGAAGATGCAAAGTAACAGAGCTGAAAGTTAATCCAACAAATAGGATGTTTTAAACTGGATGACAACCACTGGCGTCGTATGAAGTACCAGCAAGCACGTGTAGCAGAGTTCTTCGGAAAACGTGTCGTATTGTTGTTCTTACTCAAGTCAAACATAAATGCACAAAGTTAGCAAAATGGAGTACGAAATAATGAAAACTCTACATCATCGTTTGCGTTTCACCACGTCCGTGCAGGTCAAACATAGTGCATGATTACTGACCTCGTGCACATTACAAGTGATTCCAAGTTGGTGGCTTTTGTGAGGTAACATGACTCACGGTAGTTAGTAACATACGATATCATTCCAGACGCCTACGTAGAACACAGTCAAGTAAACCGTCGAAATGAGTGTGACCAACTTCCGAGATGAGGCTGTTGTCTGTGAACTCTGTGGGGTTTTATGTGAGAGTGAACATATTGATTACGCATTACCGATTAGAGAGAAAACCGTGCTGACTAGAAAAAAGATCCGTCTATAGAAACTACTAAAATATAGTGTACTTTAATGCGACCCATCGTCTCAGTGCATTTTAACGGAGCTGAGCATTTGATGGTCAACGAGAATTTCGGCTGTCAGCCCTCAAGACAGGTAAAAAATAAACTTCTGCTCATTTTAAAAAGAAACATGAGTTCTTTGTGACTGGTTACGTAAGTTGTGAGGTTTCTGTTAAACTCAAAAATATTGCTCTAAAGCTGGAACACGCCTGAGTTCGTCGTACTGTGTAAGTTAACATGGAATACGAGTTCCGGACACTGAAGCGAAAAAAAGCTGGTTGTCAAGGCCGGTTTCTGTAGGGTTTGTAGACGGAGACAGAGTAACGATTTGACGGTACCGCACTGCAGGTTACCAAATAATACCCTTTCCTCAGATAATTCCACGTCCTAACCTTGAGGATTCCCCCATGTAGTGTATACGTACAAAAAAGTTCCATTATTTTTGTATCAGCGTATATACTGAGTAGGCTCGTTCGACGTAAATTTTAAGGACGTCGTCCAGTTCGAATTTAATCCGTTGGTGGTTTTCCCGCCTTCAACAGCATGAAAAGCACCCCCATCTACTGGTTGGCTAGTACGTTTCTTGTGAGCAGACATGAACTGTCAGCAAGAAGATAGGATATTCGAGATGAGACAATAGAAGAACCAACATATATCTTGCTGGACATCGTGTCCTTGGTTATTGCGTCGAAAAGAATTAGAACAACGGGAATCTGAACAGTACTAAACAATCTTAATTTACTAGACAGATATTATACTTTCTGTAGGGAAACAAGTGTTTACATAACTTAATGCTACTGGATGTCAGGCAGACTGTTTTTTGCGTTCCAGATAATTGACTTAAGCAACTCGCTTGTTTAAATCCAGCACGTGTTCAAACCATTTGTTTTAATAACTCCCCTTATAAATAAATTTGATGTTGACTGTAGTTCTTGATTGGCTGCGCTGGTTGACCACGGTTTTGCTTGCAGCAGCTTGTGTGTGAGCTCAAATGTTCTGGACGTTCTCTATTCACGAGCCCGTTCCAACTCAATTATATTGTCTACGGATGTTGTCCGATCTGTTAGAAGTATTTTGAAACGCATAGTTCTTTCGGTCCATCGAATAGTTAAGTTCATAAACTTCAAAAAAAAAGAGTGGTGAGCAAGAGTAATCGTTAACCGGTGAGCCAAACAGAACACATATAATGATCTAACTATACTCAAGATCTCCCTTAATCAGTGTGCATGATGTTATACACATACAGCCAGGACTAAAGTAAACTTAATGCTTAGGTAGTAGACATACTATCGGTGATGTTGACTGATATATCTCACTGTAAAATCGTCCCTAACGTTTGGTTAATTACTTTGTACAGAGTCTGTTCCACTTTTTGTTCACACATAAGTTGATCGTAGGTCAATTGTTTAAGTCCAAGTGGAAAATCCTCGCGTTTTGTAAGTTCATTAAAGTACGGAATTTCGTGCACACCTTCATGATTTGGGCTGTGTAATCGTTCTTCAAATATCTAATTTCTACCTTGAGACTACTTCACGGATAACTTCAGAAACGAGGTCGTTGTTGCTGAACAGTTAGCCGTTTAGGGACATCAAGTGTTCTTGACCATAAGGCGTTTGTCCCCAAACCCTTCAATGCGCACGTGTTTATATAAGGGAAGGGTCGACCAATTCTCATGCAGCGTTCTAGAGAAATGTCTTTCAGAGCGTTTCGAAAGATAGAGTTGACTATATAAACCACCGAAACGCACGTGAAGCTGCTTTCACCGATCGCCTGAAACCTGGGCACAATTACTGCCAGAAACGCCTCCTCAGTGTTGGCCACTCAACCTACAGTCTATGATACTTCCTACAGTACATCAGATGAAAGAATCACGTCACTTTCGCCCCTCGAACACTAGTTGTTTCGGAAGCAAACTGCATTAACTAAACTGTCTGGTAGAACGTTAGTATTCAGCAACTAAAAAATACCCTAAAACATTGTGTAAACAGAAACGTCCATCAATTCGTTCGTGTAAACAATTGTCCTTGTCATGTACGTCATTCATCACTGTATCGACCTCTGTTTTTTTTACATTTTACGTCACATATTTTCATTCGACGTCAGCGTGAGGCACGTGCCGAAAATTCTGGGGATACGAATACCGCGAAATTCGTATTGGTATCACTTGCAAACATTTCACCAGAAACAATTACTGCAGAAGGAGAGCACTCTAGTGAGAGCTCGGTAGGACCAGTGGGTCTCGTTTCTCTCTGTAAATCTGGGAAAAGTCGTGAAAACTGTATGCTGTTCAGAGAGTACTGGATACAACAAACTAGACCGGATCAAGGATAATCACAGTACCACTCTCTACGATGGGGCTGTGTGGCGATCTGGATACTTCACTAGCCTGCCTGCTGTACGTGTAAAGTGCTTGCAATTATAATAGTCGTGTTTTGAAAGGTATGACATTTTGTGTGTAGTATGCCGTTTGATTTTTTGTCAGGCCATTGTTTAATATCAATCACTCAACACAACACTTTTGGTTGATGTGGCACTAAACCATACGTCATCATTAGCATGGACAGTAATATATCAGTGGTTCACACTGATGCTTAACTGCCACACAACCACGAAGGAAAAAAACCCTATATACGAAGATCGGGAGGAGAAAGTGTAGGGGACCTAACCATTAAAAAATAGCTATTTTTGGCCGGCAATGGTTTTAGGCATCATGCACGTCATTGCTATATTTGGCGCCCGCCTTCTCCGAATCAGGCCTGGTCTCAGATAGACGACATAGCTGGTGGCGTGGTTGCATTCAAGTATGTCATTCTTATTAGAGCACGTACTTGGACTCAGATCATGCATTGGTATGTTGTCGTTTTGTTCTTACTTTTGCTGGACAACGACCCCACCAACAGCAACGACTGGCAGTTGAGAAACTGGCTTTACCATCGGTAAAGCACAAGTACCAAACCAACTTAGACAGCTGTCTTGGTAGTACTCACTTCGAAGATCTTAACAGCTGAGAACTAAAGTTGATAGGACAGTTGGGGAGGGGTCAGCAGTAGCATGTTTTCGCCTACCCACTCTACTGTATACAGTAGATATGGTGATCCGGTTTATATTGCGAGATGGCCGATGCAATATGGAATTACTTGTGCTGTGACTATTCACTGTCGTGTGTGGGCTAAGATACTGCCAGGGTGCCCAGACCTAGGGCAGCAGAACGATTAAGGTACTCAACCAAAACCTATGGCTCAAAAGCCTATACTGCAAGGCAGCGGGTGGGTGGCAGTGTACCAGAACCCGTGCATTTATCAGAAAAAGATGCCAACCTTCTTCCAACCCCCAACCTGGAAGACAAGGAGACTGGTTTGTCAGACCTCTACCTATTGGCCTGCCTGGCATGAGTGACTCTATCGGTGTGGTGGCCACACCGTCCAGGTTAGCCCAACAGGTCATCGAGATGCACAAGCCGTCACAACGCGTCAAGGTCCAGTTTCGTTGCGGCGGAAACCACATGTATATTTCGTTCAATAAATAATTGGTCTCTACTCATACCACATTTGACACTACATGTGACATGCATATCTGGGAGTTGCAGTTCAATGCGTCGTGCATCATTGAATCGCTGTCAAATATGTATACACTTATTTATTAAGTGATACACAAGGCCACGCATAGGATAGATGAGATAAAGCTATCCTGACTACGCAAAACGTTGTAGATTACATAGATTCTACACAACCATTAGGCTAATTAAGGCTGGGAAACTAAGAAAATTCACGTCAGAGGCGATTAGGGAAAAATGTGCCCGTAAAACCATAGAACAAGTGGTTTCCATCGATAAACTCCCAAACGGTTAACACTGGCATCATGCACAATGACATCTCTCCATTGCATGTTTTCGGTTAGCCTGGTAGAACAGACAGAAGTAGGACATATTAGCAGGGCATATACGGTCCATTCTTTCCCGAGAAAGACCATCCAGTGATGAGATGAATCAACAAGAACGAGAGCATATTCAACAATAGTGAATGTTAAGACGAGGTAACAAGTCAGCAAAGCATTGTGGCCGTGACAGGAATGGAAAGGACAACAATAATTATGATATGGTTTACAAGCTTACACAACAGAAAAATTAAAAATGATTATCAAGTAATACTATGTGTATACGCAGTGTCTGGCCGTAACCACGGGCACAATGGTTCGGGTTGCTGTTGATGCTCAGGATAGGTCATAGAACGGCAGACCAACGAATGTACAGAAAGGAGAATACAATAGAAAGAGACATTTATGAAGGGGCAAACAATGTCATGAATAAAGGCCGATCACTAACTGCGACACATCACAATGGCCAGGTGGTTTCAGTCAGCAATGTGGATAGTATGGACCATCCAATCTGATAGGCTGTACTAGCAACCATGATCAGTAAAGCGGCCAGTGCGTTCATCATCTGCGACCATGTCAGCGTCTGACAGCATTCCGACTTCTTCTGATCGTGAGCAGCCGCTGCGTTGGCATACGTGGCGTTCTACTCTAAAGGTGCAGGTTGTACATTCTCATTACTTTGGAGATTCCACAAATGTGAGTGAATGTATCATCCAAATTTCTAACCAACCAGTTTATTTGATACAGGCTAATTGGCAAAGACAACGTGGTCGAACATTGAGTGTTATACAAGTCGTCCGCCGGAATGGGTTACGCCCGTGAACGACAGTGAAAGACTAAGTGCAAGTACGCACCACAAACAAGTTAACAAGATACCACTCAGATGGTATGACGACTGATAGTATAAAAGTGGTCTATGTGCAGTTTCCAACACAGTCACGAACAAATTAAGTTTGTAACACCTTGAAAATAAAAAAGGGCATACCATACACTCCAGCCACTCTGTTCAATAGGGTGTGTACGTTATTTTCAGAAAAACTAAGTAAAACATTATCGTCACAATACCCGGCAACTGAAAATCTACTATAGGACAGAAGATTTACTCCGAGGTCGTTGAAACCCCCAGAATGTCCTTCATTCACTGGTTGAATAGAAGGATCGTACACCGGTGGTGAACAACCTAAATGTCTATTTTGGACCCAGAACGGGTGTGAAATAAATTGATATGATCCATTGGAAAGCCAGCGGGATGGACTCGACCCACAGAATATGTTGAACAACTGTTTAAACAATAGACTTCAAGCTAGAAACAAAATGACCGTCAAATGGGAAGGGAAGTGCCGACGTGAAAAGAAAATATGATCGATATATCCGCTAAGTGGTATGAAACTCACCAATTCCTATGGAATTTATAAGGCGTACCAGAAGTTCCTCATATGGAGCGAATGAGCGTAGTTCAGCCAGACGTCAATCCTTCACCGTCAACTTAGGCTCAGCCACCCACCCACCTATCCCACTGTCATGTGGAATGCACTAAATTTTTCACGGGATAGGCTGACCGGGTGAGACAAATCAAACAGTTAACGGTGGAATTTACGACCAAAACTGATGAATTTTGGACGTGAACTGCTAATGGGTAATATAGCAGACTTGATGAGTTACCGGTGATCTAGTCGACATATGAAAGGTAACAAGTGTGAGTGTAACATAGCACATCAGTAGACGGAATACACTCCATGTATAACCATGCGATTAGTGTTACCGGTTGTTGTACGACGGCGTCCTCTCTGAACACTATCACCACAGATGAATCAGCTGGTGCGGGTCATCCGAATTATCCCCCAAAGTGTTCAGATCACCAGCCTATTGCAAAAAATTGTGAACCCGTGAGTCAACTTTCATACGTATGGTCTATTGATAGAATAACGATGGACGGTACATGAACAAGGAGAAACGTCACAAAACTGTTTTGATAAAAATGTCTCAGTCACCTTTTTGACACACTAGGCAATTCTCATGAATTTTTCTCAACCATGCGTTTCAGTTCGCGGTATTCAAAATCAGTGGATCAACCGAGGAGCAATACTGACCGAACTATTACCGAGTAATGGATATAAATGTACATGAAAAGAGAGCGAATAATACTTGTCAAGTTATACGGACAATATATCCTTCAAAAACCCGTTTCCGAAAAGGAAACGTGAAGCAACAGTCAAATAATTACCCAACAGAAGAAAAGATCGATCATCAGCAATTTTTGTGCGAGCAAAACAGGATTCAGTATAAGTAATGACAACCTCCATCACGCAGATTACTTGTTTATGTTTAAGTTTGAGGAGTGTTCATAAGATGATCCTTCAAACTACTCTCACTTTCTGTAAATATTGAGCTGTCGTACTTGCACAAAAACGTGTAGATGTACCTAAGTACAGGCAATTAAATAGCAACGCTGTCACACACTGCTCGATTTACAATGTTTCCGAAGGCTGGAAGAGTTATCAAGTACACGGATGGACTCCGAACCAAACCAACGTTGGCAACAACGGACATATCAGTGAAATGGACTGGTGAATAAGACACAAGCAGAAGTACTCGTTGAAATGCGTTAGCATTCACCACTTCGCAGTTTGAATTAACGTTTGTTTACTACCCTAAGACAAATAAGAAACTTCCACAGCTATTTGTAATTCCATGTTTGATTGACACGCGGCTAGACGTTTCTTCACTTGAGGTGGATTCGCCTACAATGCGCGAAAAGTGTGAACTCCAGTATAGTAGCTCAAAACTCAGTAGTAACGAAGCCCAGGTAACAGCCGCGGAGAGGGTCGGTTGGCGGTCCAGCTACAGCTCAGATTCGGGCAACCGGACAAAAAAAAGCTCACATGTAATCATATGGCAGCGGACATTTTGTGTATGCATTCCTGGTAAAAAAAAGGCTGTATAGTCCTGAATCTCAATGCATAGCCTGAGAAAACTGGCGCAAAAAATGGCTACAGCAAATTGGGTGAGTAAATAATCAATAAGTCGCCCCGCTTCTTTCCAATGACAGCTATAACTAGGCCTACTTTTCCTCATCAATAAATACTCGGTTTATAGTGTGCACGTCTAATTAATGATTTAGCTGGATAGCCAACCAAAGAGTCCATCAGTTAGAGAAAAACCCGGTCTGCTGGGAACAGAACAAATCTGTATCGTCAAGCGCAGGGGTGAAATGAGAAGGATATTGCTCACTTGGAATGAGCTCGCTCACTCTCCTTCCAATCGGATGTCACATAATCCGAAAACAGATCCTAGTTCATACACTGAGGGTCCAGTGATTACCCAGATAAACAGTTCCGCGAAATGTCATAAACTACACTTGCTGTCGTTCCAAGAGGAATCAGACGGTGTGTACTTTGCATGAATCTGACGAGGACGTAGTGATACCCACATCGCATGAGACCACAATTAACGTGATTTGAATACAAACCGACCGCCTAGTTTAAATTGCACAGGTGCGGTATATGAACCAGTTGAACAGAACAAGCAGATACATGGAGTGGAAATATGATGTGGTCAACCACCGCATGATCCAAACCACGTAATGGAGACAACGAATGTCCCAGTATCGCAAGGTCTCATGGACAACGATCAAAGGACAGAAGTAAAGGAGCAAAGATGAACTTAAAATGAACTGAATGGTGACAAACCTCGCCTTCCGCTAGAAGCGAATCAGAATGCCAAACTGCGACAAGCGTTCTATCTGAGGTTCCGCAGCTCAGGTGGTAGAACGCTTGCTGCGTTCGGGCATGATGTTTCTGTGCCTGGTTCGAGTCCAGTCGAAGACCAAACACTTCACAGAGCAGTTTCTTACAAATTGTCAAATCTGCCAAGTGAATCATTAACAATAAAAAAGGAATGCTAACCCGCGTTAAGCATTAGGCTAGAAAACGGCGTAGGAGTCTAGCAGCGTCACACCTCAAATATCTAGGTGGGAAAAGAACACGAAAACGGCTGACAGAGTTTACGACGATATTTTTGACAAAAAGTCTACTGACGACCGCCGCCCGTGAAAATAAGGTACACGGAAACAAACGGCGATGAAGACACACACAGCTATAAATAGACGATAAAGAAGGGAATGCCCCTGTTTGTGCTTGATCAGTGATATGGATCAAAACAAGCAGTCTGATTTGAAACAGCGACCATGTGTGTATGTCGACTTTAGGATCCCCACAAGCAAGCAGAAAAGTCAAGAGACGTGTAGAAAATAAAAGAGGTACAATATGTACGAGATTGCGATCCACAGCCCAGTTGATAATGCGAACCCACCAGGTCACATAGTTGTTCGTTGTCATGTCTATGTCAAGTGAAACGGAGAGCTAACAAAATGAAAATATGGTCGACAGGAATAACCAATGATGCGTGAAGAATACCAAGATGAATAAAGTGAGTTTCGGCTGAAACAAGCAAGGAGGGCAAAAAAGACCATATAAATGATCAAAGGTAGGAGAGCAAAGTTGTTATTAAAATTATTTTGTTTTTGGTGTGTCCTCTGTGATAGCTACATTGGGCAGTCCGTTGAGTTGAAACTGTGCATCCGGAGTGGACTTTAAATGGGAAGTTTTCTGTGGGAATGCACTTTTGACCAATGGCCGCATCAGGGGCCAAAGCAAGTAGATGAATCCGACAAAATAGACAGATTTGAGAACCTAGGGGAAAGAAGATCAGAGCAAGTGATCTCGTCGACACGAGGAGTAACAATGCAATATAAACAAAACAAGATTAGGAAAATAAGCTTTGAAGACATGTAGACACACACACACACGATGGATTAGCAGCCCTAATGCATAGTCTGATAATGGTTGAATCTACGAACGTTGAATAAACGTAATCAATCCTCACGGCCAAACAAGCGTTTTCTGACCAGCCGATCACTCATCGGCTAATGTCATCCGATACACCGAGATAAACGTAAACATCGATAGTCGAAAACCTTAATAAGTTAATATTCTCCAGCGTTTGCAGTTACCGTTGACCGACCTAAAATAAGACTGCTTTGACTGTGTCATTGTAAATTCGACCGTTATAATGTGTAATTTTTGCTCAACAGACGAAAGTCGACTTCATAAGTGACGAATCTGATTAAGTCTGCAGGTATACACGCAAAGCATAGCCTGCAATAGTGTGGCTAAACCTCCAGCAGTTAATACGTGGAAGTGTGTGGCAAATCACGACAATCTGCTTTATCTTATATGCCGGTGAGTCGTGGGACCGTACGACAGAAAATTGACCTTCGCACTATAATACATCTATCTGCTCTGCGTGTTACTGATTGGTCTGACCACAATCGATAGCTGTTACCTCAACAATTTGACAAACAAGACCCCAAAAGTGACCACCTACAAGTAACGTTTACAGTAGTTCGGTAAACGACAAAATGGAACCGCAACCACCAAGAGTAGAGGTGCAACCTAAACAATCACTAAATCATTTCACAGTGTTGGACGTTTCATGCTGAAACGCGATCTTCAAGTTTCAAACACCGCTTACCAAGTCGATATGAATGGCATCTGTAAGGGGATGTCCCTTTGTTAGGGAGTTCTTATTTCTTCCCATGGTAAAAATCTCGGGACGAATGCAGTTGGTTTTTGCAACGCGAGTAGCCTTCATTGGACAATCACATGCATTATAGTTTGTCGCTCGCGACTATCCATTTACTTCCAGGCTGAATTCTACATCCACCTGGATACGTGCAAATCAACCCGTTTTTCTGGGTAACCGAGTGAGTCAGCTTATATATTATAGAGTACGATAATGCTGTCATCACCAACAAACAACAGAAGCCAATAGTTAACGCGTCCTAATATAATTCTAATAATAGATCAGATTCAACGGGTTGCCCAAACCATCCAAACGCTTCTGAATAGTTAAAGTTCAACTCAAGTTTGAGTTAAACCGACAGAAATTGTCGGAGATATATGCATCCTCCTTAATTCAAAACATACGCCCCCTGGATTATACACGAATGAAATGTATTATTATTATTATTCACAAAACAACGACAGGTAAATTTTGCCAGAAAACCAATCTTTTCGCTTATTGTGGGGAAAATCGACACATAACTCTAAAAGACACGTTAAACTGTGTGACCAAATAAACCTGTGAACACGTTTATCACGTATGACACAAAAATATTTTCAAAGTAGTAGGTAGTAACGTTGCTAACCGTTGATTTTAAGATGACGACAGCGAGTGCTGGCTATCGGAAATGGTAGTGTTTTCTGTATCACAGCGGCTTAACAATATATACTATAGCGAAAGGACGTTAACTGAAGCAGAGACTCTATTGTTCAACTCGCACATTTCCGCGTCCTTTGTGCACTCGCGTTTATAAACCGGAATGTTGTGAAATTTTCATATAACCTCCCTGTGCACTTGTGTCCGTTTATTTCTGCTATAACAAGGCTGGATCTTGACGAGGTGTGACGACCTCTGTATCATCGTGATCTATTAGATTAAATTGAGGGGTGTGATCGTCACACTAAAAATCACTCATGCTAGACAGGCCAACAAGCAGAAAACGGACGAACCACGGGTGCCGGGTCCTCCAGATTGGTAGTAGTTCCAGTACACTGTCACTCAACGCTCGCCTTGCTGCATAAGCTTTGGGGCCAAAAGCTTTGGTCGAGAATCGTAATTCTTCTTCTGTATAGACCTGGGCGTATCGGCAGTACCTCAGCGTACAGACAACCAAAAATATTCACAACACTGATAGTGATATGTTTGTCATGGTGACGTTTCCTGCCATAATTACATCAGGTTGAAAATTTACGCGGAAATTTGCAGGATTGTCAGACTACTGGATAATCCAGATAAAAGTGAAAATCAATGAACAGCACTCATGGAGACCACGGCTCGGGGCACTGTTAACTGTGACAGTAATCCTCAAGATACGCGAGTAATTAATAAATACAAGTGCTAAATAAACAAACAAATAAAGTTTGGAACAACCCTGAAAGAGCTAGCGTCAATGACCGCGAATTACGGGGTGAGCTAGCTGGAGGACTCGTTTAAATGCAGACTCCGATTAAATGTGGAATGTGTTCAATCTGAAATACAAATTCATTGATTTGGTTGCAGTTCACAACACATGTTCGGTATGACACACAGATACATGTGCAACAGACTCCATCACTCTATCTTATGCGTACAAAAGGAACCGTTTGTGACGCTGATACTATCTCGGCGGCATACTATCGTGTTTCCAAACTTGATTCTCAATGTTTTGAAATTTTGCGTACTTAAAACTAAAAAAGCGTAATCTGCCCAACATGAACATGTAATGACCGCATTCGACAATAATCCTTGAGATGAATGCTCGTGATTGACTGCGACAGACATCCACATCCGATTGTATTTCTAATCAGCTCTGTGAACAATCAACCTCAAAAGTGGTAAAGCTTCCACAGAACGCGGTCACTTCATCATCTGGCCACCTCAAAACAGCTGTCAGTCGTCAGTGGTACGACATACACTGTTAATATGCAAAGTAAATAATCACACCATTTTATTATCTCGTTTATCAAGCGCTAGAACTCGGAGATTTCTCAAACACACGAGTTGCGCCGCTCCAGTAATTTGTACCTTGATGGGGGACAAGTGACGGAAATAATGATGGTTAAATATGGACAGCTTAGATGCAGCAGCAAAGAGGATGTGCCTCTCTCACAAGTACCAATTATCAGTCAATTTGTTTTATGAAACCTATAACGATGCGTCGTTTAGCATCGCTCTTATGTCAAACAGTGTGGATCAGTCACTGAGGGCTGACTACAGTGTACTACGCTTTAAACAGTGGCGTTAAGAAACCTTACAAGAAACAGCGCAACGTGTGGCCACCCACACCGTTTGCTTGAAACACTATTCGACATGAGAGCAATATGCCACAATCCTTAGCGCGCTTGCACTCAGATGACTCCGGGCTCCTCTAAGAAGTAGCACTTACACCACTAAATATTCAGAAAACTCGCCACTGTTAGGGCAACAAATTACAATGAATGAAAAGAGTCACCGCTAACAATGATGATCTTGATAACGGGTGGACAGAAGAGAATGTGGATAGCAGAGGTCAAATGACTAAAGAAGCCAGACCCCATTCTCGAGTTGGACTTCAAAATTACAGCAAGCGCGAGCGGATCACATGGACAAACTCAAGAATGTGTCCCCGGAGACGAACAAAACGTATAGCACAACCGGCTGAAACTTGCCCGTCCAGAAGACCGCGCGGGATGACAAGGTGTTCACAAGATAAATCTAATTTGACTACACTTGGGTATATAAATGCTAAACATTTTATAACACTGACGAGCAGTCGGGGAATTGGTTAATTTCAAGTTGAACATTACCCACAATTGATCGCAGCTGTCGAATTCCCATAGACTTTACAGTCGGTCCCTTTCGAAAAGAAGCAGGAGACTCGAGTTTCGCTCTCATTATAGTTAGTCAGTAGTGCATATCATCGCCACTGCCGGGACTAGAACTCCGGCGACACTTCTCATCAAGCAACCGTGTTTACCACTGCGCCATTGACCTCACAGTAGACACAACCGAACTATCATGTGTGAACGCTTAACCACTTTCGCTTGTGAGTAATGATCAGGTTGCCCGATCGTCTAGAAATGGAGACACAGTTACTGACTGTTAACTGCAATCAATAACTCCGCGAACAGGATTTCCTAGACAGGTCGGAATCTCCGACCTCATTAAACCTGTTAGTCGTGCCTAATGTGAGGTCAATGGCGCAGTGGTAAACAGGGCTGCCTCATGAAAGCGTGGCCGGAGTTCTAGTCCCGACGGTGGTGAGGATATGCACTACTGACGAGTTCTAATGAGAGCGAAACTCGAGTCTATTGCTTCTTTTCGAAAGGGACCGACTGGAAAGTCTATGGGAATGCGAAAACTGTGATCAACTGTGGGTGATGTTCAACGCGAAGAAAAGAAAAAAAGTTGTATAGTGGAACACCATAATAGTTAAATACAAGAACACACAAACACACGCACTTACCGGGAACCACAAATGAAACTGGAGCAGATAGAAAGCGACCAGCGGCGAGGCCAACAAGAACAGGACATGCAGCTTGCCTAGCACGCTAGTCAGAACAAAACCAAATTTGGTTTTGTACAGAAAGTCACTGTACACAGACCGTTTGACGATGTACAGGAGCTGTGTGTGACAAACCGCAGACAGATGACAAATGAGAACGAGGTTGAATATTAGTGAAAGCAACTTGTAATTACATCAAATGGGACAAACAAAGCTGTCAATACTAACCACAAAAGTGTGAAAACATACTAAACACTGTCTCATAAACTAATCTACAAGTACTTTGTAATGTGGCGTCCATCAAATGACTGATTAACAGGTGAATGCAACGCGCGGGAAGTTCCTTATGAAAAATTGCTCACGTCGATGGTCCTAAGTTATCAGTTATGCATAAACTTGATGCAGACTGTGGGAACAAAAAGCCAGTCCGATTCCATTCAGACGTACGCCAAGGTAGTTAGCTATCATACAACAAACGAGTTATTTTGAGAGGCACTAGGTGCAAAAGGTATGGAATTCAGCTGGATTGGAGTTAACGGCAGAAACCGCATACCTCTAAGCGGCATCTGTCCGACCAGCTTAGCAAATCGATGACCTACTCAATTGGCTGTACTACACTGAATCCAATAAATTTCCTGAAAGACAGAATGATTTCCCAACCAACCCTGGAAGCCATCAGTAGAAAACTCAGGTGTTACACGTAAGTAATTCGAAGGATTTGTTAATTATCAAAGAAAACAAGGTGTGAATAACTCTACTGTCAGTTGACAAAGACACCAGTTAAACACGATGCATAAACTGATCATACTACGCAGCAGTATCTTAAGACGGTGAAACTTGCGAATTTGCACAGTCCACTAATGAACGAGGCAAATGAAACAGATCGAATAGTGTACAAACAGAGGACCACGCACGTGATAAAGCACGTGGGCGCCTCGTGTCGAAGATCGACGCATCAGTGCCCTTCGCTCTCTCACGTGAGTGGTAAGACTAAACGGACGAAAAACGACACAAGGTGTGATCGATAAGCAAAATCACGTGTCCTTAATAAATGACATTTGTTGAAAGAAAATTGTTGGTTGCTTTTCGAAATTCAAACAAAAATCGGAACACAAATTACTGAATTGAAACAGTCAAGGTTGCCGTTTTGTTCAGTTCACTGCCATCGGGACTCTAATTAACGATGAAGTTAAAAACCAGACTGCACGATATCCGAAAGTATTGCTAGATTCAAAACAGCAATCGGAACCACAACCTTCTACAGAGCATGCATCTTCTTTCTGTTGAGCTTCGTCGTCCATCTCTTTCTCTCCTGTTGTCCGAAACTCTATTACATGGACACAATATCCAGCGGATTCCGACAATGAATGACTTACGAAACTCGTCAATTTAACCAGGAAATTACCACAGACACAGGAGTTCTGTAAAAACTATGTAGTCTTCCAAATAATGAATGGTTTCGGGGAACTGATGATGATTAAAGTGTGCGCTTCGAATTGCCAAAACTAAAACATCTTAGTAGTATGTAGGCTTAAACGCACACCAAAAGCTGAAAGTTCACCTCTCACAGAACCACTGACTTGACTCGATCACATGGACTGTTAACACCAATATCTACTCATGAGCAACCAAACTACCACTCCAGTTCAACAATGGTCGAGTCAGATCGATTAATGGAGAGTAGTTTTGTTCCAGGAGGCTATAACAGAATGACGAAAAGTGTAACGGAGTCTACAATTCCACATAAGTTTTCTATCGCTTTGAGCACAATTCCCAGGAAATTTAAAGTGTTTATTTTGTTAGCTCGTACACGTCTATGTATTCTACGACGCAACAAATTGGTTCACATGTGACGGAGGTTACATGATATATGCATACCCAAACGTAGATAGCAGAAGTCTCCGAAGTAAAGGAGACCTGAATAAACGATAAAAATTTCGGAGATCTCACATACCAAACTCTAGTTAACCGACTTCAGTTAACGTTCAATAGTTCCTGTGTCCATGGTTTCCAATCTAGCCATGTCTTCCCAACCAAAAATCAGGCTCAACAATGAGAGTAAACCCACAACCTGATTAAACCCGGGTAGTAAACATCAACAAATAAGTGAATAACGCTAAGAATCGGCTAAGTAAACGGAGTGCTCATGTGGATTAGTCAGCTCCATATTACGGGGACTGAGTTGTGAATTTTCCAAACAGAGTAGATAATGGTTTCAATAGAAAGTCCAACACAGTCTTGAGGAAAACCTTAAAATTTTATATTTCAGCGGACCCCAACTCTAAGCTGTCTCCTCAATTTGAGATGTGAGACATTTTCGTGGCTGCGCAGTGTGCAGAAAAAGTATAATTTCGTGATAGATTTAGCCATCTCATGGAACTCAAGTTTAACATGCAGGATCGTGACGAACAATTGTTGATATTCGTGAAAACGACTCTTTATTCAAAAAGAAACCAAAGTTTTGCAATGTTAAGAGATCGAAACTCCACAACCTCAGAATTAAACACTGTACTCGACGATAAGTTTAAAATATCACTGGCTAGGTCGGAGTCAATAATCCGGTAATGTTTAAAGAATAACACTAGGTAATGATTACCTATTAAATGACAGTCAGACAAGAAACTAAACCAAAGCACTGTGCAAACTTTTCTAACTTATCAAATCTGCCAAACTACTTAACAGTAAATCAATGTCAATACTCATCGGTGGCGTTGGTGGATTCCAGCGTGAACTGATCGAGAAATCCTGCTTCGTCAGTAAATCGACTGGATCGGTCGGTGGATTCCATATGGTACAGTTGGTTCGGTAGGTAACTAGGTCCAAATGTGAAATTTATGAGCTTCCGGCGTGGCTCCGTAGTTCAGCTGGTAGAACTTCTGCCACGTTTGGGCATGTTGTTTCTGTTGCTGGTTCGAATCCAGCCGAAGTCCATATTTTTCACAAACGGGTCCCTTCTAACTTATCAAATCTGCCAAACTACTTATCCGAAAAGGCAATAACACAATTCAAGAAAATTTAATCGACATGTATGAAAAGTACACTCACAGAACAGATTTACCCTTACTACAACGCGAAACATTTTATGTCACGTTGTAAGAAAAGCCAATCGGGAAGTATCGGAAGTTATAAGTTTCTTGACAATGACACTAATCATCCATTATCACTCCCTCGTTCGATTTCGACCTTCAAATTTTTCACCTTTTCTGTACCGCCGAGTGAGTATTATTTCCTACAACTAAGACAACTAGTAAATACAAACACTTTCAATATCCGCACTCTCTGACAAGCTGATCGGTAAGCTGCTTTGACAAGTACTCGCATAACTCTAGAGCTTAGTGTGCGCTGCGTATTGGAGATGCGAGTCTACGGTGAAAGTGCCGTTATTCCCTTGACCTCGACAATAAACATCTGTCGATCCATGCGCTTCCCTCTCAGGGTCATTGGTGACACCGAATCTAAATGTCGTAGTCAAGCTGCAGTGGGAATCGCGCTGAGTTCCCAAACAGAGCAATGTTCATTGTAATGAATCCCCGACACCAGTACCTTGTGCGTTGTCAGACACGACACATCGGTTAAAGTCCCAACACAATCCAGAAAGGCGTTGTGTATTCATTGCATCGGCGTACGCTCCAGTAGACAGTGTTCTATGACGCCTTCGTCCTGAGATAGATTAAAGATTGTAACATCATCATACTAGCCATCGACGTCAATGCTGAATTCAATCGACCTTCTCCAGGTAAGAAGCGACCGGATGGTGCTTGGTGTCCGAGCGCAACACGCTAAAAATGGTCGAAGATTGTTGCAACTATATGCATCTAACGGCTACCGCATTTAAACACCGACAAAAACAATGTGTAACATGAATACCAGCCTGAACATCTTGCCCTCAAAAAACTCAATCATATAATAGTCGGTTACCGCTGGCGTCACTCTGTTTGATACAGTCATGCATTTTGGAACAGTCAGCTGTACTCGTATCATGTTGAAAAGATACCCCAAGAATGGCACTTATCAACTCCTGCTTTCAAATAGGAAAATCGAAGTCTATTGGACGACTACAGTGCATATCGTGTCTCAGTTACTCAATGACATCAGACTGCGTCGGCACATCGAACCAAGCAACAGTCAGGTGCACGAAAAAGTGACAGGATTCCGATCACAGCTAGGGTACATTGGTCGAATTTTTATCTTCCGACGAGTGATTTCTAGACTTAAAATCCATCTTCGATAAGGTCACCCGTAGTGTTTTCTGGAACCACTTCCTTTGCGAGTGAGTCCCAGAGAAATATGACAATCTGTTAACATCACAGCATGTATACCGTGCGGGGGGTTATGTACAGCTCTCTCGGTCATGCATCACATTAAGTGGAGTTCATCAGGCCTGTCCGATTTCTATCTACCTGTGCAACTGTCACGGACGACCCTCAGGATGGTGCACAAGAGGAATTCAATGAGCTTGGTGTTGAGTTTCTTCCTGCTACTAGGATCATCTATATGAAATATGTGGATGACAGTCTCGTTCAACTCCTCTGTCGAGGATGTGCAGCACTTGCTGGACAAAAATCAACAGACAAACTGATTTGTATGGAATGCGCTACGCATCTTCAAAGGGTAAAATGCTGTTTCAAAATAGAGTATTCACACTCCCACATTATGTATTGCAAGCAATCCGCTTGAAAGTGCGGGCAGTTTCACACACATGAGTGACGCCAACTCCTCAGTTGATAATGTTGCTAATGTGATATCAGCGAGGATAGAAAGGGTACGTGTTGCCAGAGGTTAGAAACGGCACCCGAGGTGACAACGTGTTGCAATCAATGGCATCCATAACAATTCTAGCTCTTCTGTTGAACTGTTTCAATGTTTTGATATTTCTTTTTCTACGTTATTCCACGTCACTGTTGCGGTCAGCGCAAACTCGAGTCACAATATCTTTATATCAGGTCCATGGCCACTGTGAATAAACGAATGAAATGCCTTTCGCCAACAATTTTGTCAACGTTGCCGGTAAATTGGCTAAACTTATGGTGACTCCCGTCGCAAGCGATTCAAATCACAACATAAAACATATAGTCTAACGGCTGACCAAGCCAATGTCCGGAGTCAAAATGAAGCATTAAGACTAGATGGACAGTTGCATCAGGTGGTGTTGTAGTTGCCGGTAACCAACGACAAACTCGAGTACTTGAAGACTAATGATATTTTATGAACACGCGCCCACAGTGTCAAGATTAATTGCGCGTAATTATCTGAACGTGTTTTATCCTCAATACAATTACTACAAAGATCGAGCAACGAAAATTGCTCACGTTTTCCGTTGCTGTGAAATTAGTTTGACAAATTGCTAGGCGTGTTATGAGTCATTCAGCTCAGCATGTTCAGAAGTCGATAAATCATTTACTCACGATAAATATCATATGCGCGGAGCGCGTTTTGTTCAACGTCCAAATACAACGATAGGTTAAGCAAACTCGGACGGTATGCAATCTTCGTATTGTACCTTCGATAGATACGCCAACATATCACGCACGGTTTTCATGTCAGTATGTTACGTTTGCCAATTGTCTGCCTGTAACTGGTAGTTACATCGTGTCTTTTGACCCGGTACACAACGATTAACTTAAGTGCTGATGGGTTTTGTCGTTCTTTTTCCACTACGGAATAGAACTTTTATATGTGAATGAGTTATAATCTGATCGGTCCCCTTCATGAGCCCAGAATAGAGGCGAAGCTGGTCGTAATCGGTTTGATGGTGAGCATCAGAAAGCATTAGATTGCTGACGTCTCGACATTATCCAGTTCAGCGACTAACGGTCACTCAAGTGATGTATCTGGATCTACTCGTGCGGATTTAACAGTCGTATATTTTCACATATTAAACCCTTCTGGTTACTATAACAAGGAGACATCCGCCAAGGACTGAGGGTGCTATCAACATATCAACACCTGGTTCAATACCTTATTCCACTTCTCACATTTATCGCAGACGAAAGAATAGAAAACGACCGATAGCCTTGAGGTTTGTACGCAACATGTGAACGAGTAATTTGAACGTTACCGCTTGGATAAAACGTTAACAGACATTTGTAAAGTCTTATGGGACATTAGAGAATGATTATCATTCAAACTCAAACGTTCAATCGTTTTGTTGCTTTATTCAGGCAGTACAGTTGAAACGGGCTGACTGCGAATCGCTTCTTTTGTATCCCACTAAAAAGCAGTGCCTCAATATGAACATTTTCACAAACTCCCAGGAACTCGTTTTTGCAAATTCGGCCAAATTCCGTTCCGGATCAGATTCACAGAGATGAGACGGTCGATCAAGGTAATTCGCACACTCTACACATTTGTGGTAGGCAACCGTTTTATTGTACTTAAACCACTGTCGTTAAGTAGGAGTTTTGTTTAAGCTCACTTTAGAGAAGGAGGAGGAGAACCAGCAGAGAAAACTTAAATGAAACAAACTTGGCTGAGAGCCATGTATGATGAAACAAAGCCTTCGGATTTGATTTCACTTCTTAATAAGGTGATCAAACTGACGTAATTCACACGAGTCTACCATAAGGCTGTGTTTATAAGACTTTCCAACTCTGAATATTTTCGGACTGGCTTGAAGTGCAAGTGTACTAACAGTTAGTTATAAAGGTATTTCGTTCCCTCTACCACAATCTTCTCCATCCGGTTTCCGAAGTCTGTGTCTGACACTGGATTCATATGAGAACAGTTCGTTAGTGAGGGGAACTCTATTAATAACACCATCGACATCACATACTCTGCTTTACAGACAAACCATATTGTACTCAAGCTTTGTTTCTTCGCAGGTAACCAGAGGCAGTTATTCACCTGTGTAAACCCAACCGCTGATTGTTTCTATCCGCATGTCCTATATATTTCAAGGTTTTATGTTCGTGACTGAAGAGATCAAGCGAAATGCTAACATCTCGCAACGTATGTCTTCTATCGTTATCGGTGAACTGGATCAAGGGAACTCAAAGTTTTAAATAAAATCATACTCAAAATTCAGGTGTGCAGAAGAACAAGCGGTATTTGTTAGGCAGCCTTTGGTGATTCGGTGTATTCATTTATTTTGCAGCTATGTATCAGCGAAGTAGTTGAACAAATCCTATGAGTTTTAATTTTGTCGACAAACTTTTGAATTCAGTAATCTCTCTTCGAAAAAGATAGAGGTTCCTATACACGACCTACATTACAAAGGAAGGCCAACGTACTACCTAAATAACTATGAGCATTAGTCACGAGTTTTTAACAAGCGATATGGAACCATGGTCTCGTCTAGAGCCGGTCAAATGTAACAAAGTATTTTATACTGAGAAAATGAAGCAGTGACCGACTGGGAACTGGATACAACTAGATTTCCGTCTGGCAATTAAACCACAAAGTACGTTTGTAATTGTTCCTAACAGTATGCCAACGAAACCGTATTGAGATATTTATGCTACTGATGTCCGAAAATCTACGGGAGGTTTTCAGTAGTTTAAACATCGTTTACCATTGTCCTCAAAATTTACCAAACCCGCACGAACCCTGCGACGACTGCCAAAATAGGGTTAATCGATATTTATTAATAAGGTGGCTACCCATTGGAAAATAGACCAGAGAATAGAGTAGATGTCTATTCATTAGTTCAGTGGAATTTAACATGTCAAAATCAAGGAGAAAACTTACATCTTTTTCCACCGCGATCACCAAAAACTCAGTCGCGAAATTGACGAAGTAGCCGGAATACAGACCGTGCCACAGAGCCAGAAACAGAAGTGTAAAAACTTGAGACAGCTTTTTATTGCCCAAGAACCGCAAGCGTTTGTAGACGTACCTGTGTGAGAGGGTAATCGATTTGAGATATGTGTTGACAAACTGTGCATATAACAGTCATATTTAATAAAACAAAGCAGTCACAATTAAAATGATTCTTGTATGGTATATACACATAACGCTCAAATGCCCTTTATGACTGGTAGTGTGCCACATATGAAAGTCAGTCATAGACATCAGGAAGTACACACAGATAATGATCAATAAGTACGCGCCATTACCGGTATCACGGGTAACACAAACTAATCACGTCGTATTACGAATTTAAGCAACGGGACAATATATGCGCATACCAGAGCAATAAGAGCAAACACACGTTCGTACAAGCGTCCAGGCGTGCGTTCTAGACAATAACAGTATAGGCTAAGTGTAAGTTGAGCCAAGTCGAGCGTGCGTGTGATTCCCGTCAACTGATATCGGAAGATATTCACACTTAACCAAGATTGAACATAATTGTCTAGGCGGGTAGAACCTTTCGGTTCCGCAAAGACTACAGTGCATGATTCAACAATATCAATCGTAGAAGTATAAATATAAGTACGAAATTCCCAATTTGATGCGATCAGCTACTGAAGAAAGCGTTTCTGAAGCCCGCCATTCCATAACGGTTGACGGCAGCAGTGGCAGGACTAGCTTGTAAGAGTGATCAATGCCAAGAGGCTTCTGTGCAGACAAATCACCAAAGGTGATTTAAGCTGGACAACCAGTGGTTTCAACTACACATCTCACATCCGACATAGATTCCAAACAGTAGGACCGCAGAACGCGGAAATGAAGGTCCGTAGTCTAACTTGATGGCTGGATAAAAAAGCGAGTTGAAGATTATCTCTCGGGAACAGAAAAAGCAGAGATTTTCCAACGACAAGATCTGAACTAGGAACACAAAGTAAATCCTGTGAAACAACAGGAAGCTAAAGATAAAGCGTGATATATGGAGGATTCCAAACAGAAGAGGTGTCAGTGCATTACATAAGATGAGGAGTACAAATTGAGTAAAATTTGAGGTCTGAAACGAACCATCGACCAAGACTGCCTAGCTAATAGTCCGATACGTCAGATACAAGTCTGATAAAACATAGGTATGACTGGTTAAACTGGAAACCACGACGGATAGAGTGAAGTGCACAATGAAGACGAGCATATGCATTCCAAGATGCCTCGAGTGTAACATCATCAACAACAATGCACTAGCATGCTAACGACACGCTACAAGAGCACCGTATGAAACCAAAATACCAACAGACGTGGCGGAACGCAGCTGTTGTGTATACATGAACCTATCCGCCGTTAGTGCTGACAGTTCACTTGGTCTGTACGAATGATGAGTTGCTTTCGCTAACATAAATCAGCCGCTTGATGTGAAACTGAGGAACAGAAGTAATTCACACACACAACCATCAATTATAATCAACACCTTTTGCATTTCAAGGCAAACTGTCTCATTCATCTTACATCTAGGGAAAGCAATCTGCGCGAAAATGTTTCGCTTGAACACGTGAGCATTTGAAAATGTTCAGTTAGTCTCGTTCAACGTAACGAAAAACAAGATCACATGATCAGGCGCACTAGATGCCCGCATGCATATACACATGGGAGATCAGCGATTTAATAACACGAATTGGGACATAGATTTGGACAGATAACTCTCGGTAACAAGAAACATCAGTTTCTGAGATGTATACCTTCAGTCCCTGTATCAGAAGAAGTAAGCCATTCGACAGCACACCATACCACATGTATAAACCAGACACTGTCAGGTAGGAGCACTAGAGGTAGCCCAGGATCGAATACACATCCTAAATACGTATAGTTGGTGTGGATACAATCAAACGTTGAAGTGATTGAGTAAGATTGACAAAATCAGTGCTCAGTACCAACGCCAAATAGATCCGTACACAGCTCACAGTCGTATCTATTCGCTTTGGTGGTAGTTTAATTTTTATACTCTAAAGTTGATACGTCGACCATGCACAACACGACTGGCTTGTGATCCAATTCGTTGTCTCCGGTCGCACGTACATCCTTCCCACACTTGGACATAATAACAGTCTAGCGAAGGAAGGAATGTTCGTTGGGAAAATACAGACTGAATACTGATATCGGCAGAAATAGTTCGACAGCTCTCGACAGAAGATAACCGAACTAACTGCTGTAAACCCTCTAAACGACAGGCTGCTTTGTTCTCGTTATAGTGGTGCGACTGATAAAAATCGGATTCTTGTCCCGGTGATAATTAACGCGGAAACAGTTGGTTCCGTAAAATACCGCAACTGTTACATGATTTGCGCCCAATACAAGCTAAAAGATGCGTGCAAAAACTGCTTTGTTCCGCCCCTAAACGTGTGCGAGAAAGGCGAAAAATAGAAAGTATGTATATTGTGCGCAGTGGCCAAAAACATTCCCGAATGATAAGAAAGAAAGACTGTTGGCGGAAAAAATAGTTAGGGTCACTAATGTGCATGGCGGAATAAAAAATCGGACGGGTAAAAAACTAACCAAGGTCACCTCTAGATCGCCTTGAACAATTCCGCCAATTAGGACTGAGTTAATCGTTTTTTCCTCTCGAGGACGGAGGCGGTTTTGGACGGTGAAAGAATGGACGCACCAACACCTCCCTCTTGAAGACTGATGGGTTTAATTATAAGATTGCTTCCGAAGATCCACCTGAATGGGTATGACCGGAAATTGATTAAGAAGGTCTGTAAAACATGACTTGGGGGGGACCTTTTCCGCTGACCTTTGTTTTAGTGCAGCAGCCGAGATTTCTGTGAACACATCCGAGTGTCTCTGTTGGAGGGCATTTTTGAGTTGATGATGGACTTCTGGAGTTATCGTGGGTTTCTGCTGAGCTTGAGTACGGGTGCAGATTTGGAGTAACTGTCTGTCAAATAGATGCAGTTTGTCGATCCAATCCAATCTACGGAGGTTCAGGTCAGGGTTGCGAGTCACGTAGCAGGTACCCCTGAATGATGATCCGCTAAAGATTACAGTGCACTGGACTTCGCCAATGATAGGCAATCGATCACCAATAGCGCTTTGAGCAAGTTGGGTTGTCGGGCGTATTGCAGGTTTGCCAACCAGGTGCCACGTGCGATCAGAGATTATTGTGATGTCAGATGCTGTATCGAGCTGTAGTCCGACGGACTTGCCATTGGTGGAGACAGATAGGAACTTTCTGCGCGTCGAGTGGTCATCGTTTCTTGCTGCGAGAACGACCTGTGCTCTTGAGAAGCGGAACTTGTGTGGCTTCCGGGAGTTCTGAGTGAGCAGATGCTGGCGCTTCTTAAAACGGCAATGGTCCTCCTTGTGGCCCCGACGAGAGTAGTAGGTGCATCGATGCTGTTTGAATGGACATTATCGGACATAATGTTATCAGCCGCATTGCCAACATGGTTTGGGAGGTTTCCTTCGGTTGTCGCGTTCCGACGTTAATGCAACCTTGACAGGGACATTTGAGGACATCGTCTGGATGTTTGAGTGACTGCTCTGTTGGATGATACCTGTGTCATGCTTCAGATTCACTAGGCGTTAGCATTTGGCAGTAATATCTTACAGAGTGATTTCGGGACACTGTTCTATCTCCGCCAAAATCCG
>LUCH01017773.1:0-25282 GCA_013368495.1 Paragonimus heterotremus
GAAAACGTAAATCGATTACCAACTCAAGGATGAAACAAATAACACAAAATATTATAACAGGGACCATCTAACTATCAAATAATTTTCTGATGTTCGTCTGTAGGGGTGTCGCGCGACACAGTATCTACCGTGCATTGTTCATTGTGGCTGTTGATTGGCAGAGACCGAATGACACTCAGGTGATGATGTGGCCACGGGCTATCAAAATCGTGAGTATTCTGCTGACCAAGATTAATAGGTATCATCTACCAGGTTAAGGAGTTCGAGAGCCATACACACCACTGATTAGAGTTGTACTCGGATTTGATGGTATGTTGCAGTTGGCTTGTTTGTTCTCTTTTTTGTGGAGCCTTGTGGTTTTTTTGTTTGTTTACTCTCTTTTCTTCACTCTGGAGCTTAAGTTGTTGCAGCGTGGTAAGGTTTGTGTACCCTATATCTTCTTCTGCCTTCAAGGATTGTGGATAAACATTATTATTCGGACTGGAAAACTTTTAGGAGGTTTTGTAATCCGGAGAGTTACCTCCCGAGTGTTGCGTCTTGACATTGAGTCTCGCCTACTAGAAATAAGCCTGAATTCTGTGTGACGATCGTGGAAGCAACAGTTAAACAACTATTGCGCCCAAGTTACCCATTATCTCTATTTAACCTCAATTTAAACGAAGTCAGATACGTGAAGGCCGGGCAAGATTCCGATCCGCTTAAGGGTACGTTGACCACATTTTTACTTTACAACGTGTCTGGTAACATTCACACCAGTCATAGTCGGGGGGCTGTCTTGGGTTCGGTTTTTTCAGTGTCATACGGAACTGTCTTGTTTACATCGTAGAGTTCCAGGGCAACGTGTGACTCCGTTCGGCTCATTGTCTGCCAAGTCGTCAAGCGGGATGAGAGTTTATGGACAACAGTCTCAGGTGTTCCTCACATCTGGCTGCGTTTACCGGGGAAGTTCGACTTCTCCACTCTCGTAATTCGTCATAGAAAACATTCTGGAGAGTACGCATGAAGAAACCATTAACTTGAGCGTTATGTTTTTTGGGGACGCTAAGTGAACCGATACGGAGAAAACGGACGACGTTGTCCTGCTAAGCTCCTTTCTCTTGCTGGTGCCTCCATTTCGCTCATACATCGGTTTCTTGTTTGTAATGTTGGCACTTTCATGAAAATAGTTCGGTTAGACGTAGTCGTTCTCAGTAACTAGGTTCTCTCGCTTACATTCCCTTTTTGTCTTAGTGAGAGCACATCTTCCCTTGTGGCGGTCAAGCATCAGTAAGGACCACTGCAGCTGATGGTGGTTAGACCTTGTGGAATAAAACCGTGCTGAACAAAGTTAATGACCGAACTAGTCTACATGGAATGTTCTCCGCTCTTTCAGATTGCAGTGGTACTTCAGAACTGAGGCCTTTCAGTTACCATACTTTCTGTTGCGAGTGGTTCACTGGAGGCTGTAAACCACTTCCCACCTATCAATAGTCATCTTCTGTCAGCTTGTTATGTTGTTGAAACACCGGCGAAAGTAAAAAAGGCACGTATTAGCTTTGCCAGCCAGCGACATCTGTTGCATCCCAATGACGTCCAGTTGTCGCTGAACAGAAAGGTATAAAGTGCATGTTTGCGTCCTGTTTTGTTTTACAGTTCGGATACCTATCCAATATACGACGAATTTATCAACATACATGCCATGACTACCACTGTCAGCGCAAGTTGGACTATACAAAGCGAACCGATCACAAGCGCGTATAACAGAGTGCTCGAGATAAATAATAGGTTGACCAGTTAATCAGTTCTCACAGTCTGCGATAGCTTGGCCATACATTCCACATGCCAGCTAACAGCCTAACACACCGCGCACCGCTTGTCGGTGTCATCAACCGATGGGCAAAAACACGTGGTGAGCAAGGAGCGAATTAGTCATGATACATGAAGGCCTGAATATCCCATGAAATAAGGTAGGTGTCACTTACGTAGTTGGAGGCCTCGTGATCATTCAGATCGCTGACTAGAAATCCCTTCTAGTGTGGATGTGTTTCAGTGAGTGATATGCTTGCATCCACAACGGTTCTAGTTTTTCCGTTTAACCCTTTTGCGTCTTTTTTTATCACATCCGATATCTTCTGCCTTCAGAACGTTCCAGATCACTCGCAGTTGGCGACTGTTTCAGCCACAGCCCTTTATCATGTAACTCGTAGACGGCTTGGATGAATCAATAAGAACTTCTGTTGCCGATGAACGGGACTTTATTCGTATTAAGGCTGTCGTGGCTGAAACTAAGGAAACGGAATACTCGCAGTGGAGCTCTTGGTTTACGGTATCTATCGATGAAGTATTCATTACAAGACATGACCAGACACAGCTGAATTCAACGAAGCCATTGAAATTGCTTGTATTCTACAAAGTGCGGATGAAGCCTCTCATTAAGAATGCGGTTTAAACTCGAACTCACCATGTACAAAAATTTGGTGATTCATTTGAAAGAGTTCGGACTAAATTCACACGGCTGTTCTTTTGTATTGTACACGTATCTTACGAACACCGCCTAAATGACCTGAACCCTTACACACCATAGAGAAGGAGACCGCAAAAATTGTTTGATACCTAACGAACCCTGGAGTGATTGAAATTTAAATGAATGGCTCACGTTTATGTGTACGAAAGCGTTTCTTCCAGACCTTGCAGTTACTGTGGTCACCATCTGCACCATAATCGATCTAACTGCCACGATTCCGTTTGTGTCATAATTGCGACGTAATTATTTCAAAACGTTGTGTCCATTTGTATTTATGACATGGTTGGCCTCACCTGAATTTCTTTGTATCTCCCTGAAAACTATTGATTATTCGCAGTGATGACAAGTAACGGAAAACGAACTCGTACGCCACGCCGCTTTGACTAACCATTTGAAATACGTTTTTCCGAATACTTTTTCTTCTTCTGACTTAAAAGATTCACTGCATTCACTTTAAAATGTCGTTCGGCTTTTCTTAAGTTACTCTAAATTCCGTTGTATTAATTAACAAGATGGTCTCATACCCTTGGATACGTTCTCAATGTTTTCTATTTCCTATGGTGCCGTTTTACGTTTTTTTACACGGATCATTTTTAATTGGTGTCTCATGTAAATTCACGTCAAGTGCATGAACTTTTTTTCTCCATGTACTAATGTTTACCTAGCAGCATTCATTCATTCTTAACATAGTTTTACCCGGCAACGTGGCACAAAATCACTTATGGCACCACAGTTTTCACGACACTATCTCTGCACCCGATGTCGACCTTACTATGCCGTTCACTTGAATATCTGCTCGACACATTCTTGTTCATTTAGTTGATTTGATCTTTATCCGTGCATCCAATGATAGATGTACACTCCATCTCAACGTCTGTACAAATAGTTCCTAGGTAATGCATCTAGTTTCGGTGTCATCAGACACATTTCAGTGTATTCATTATATCGGCGTGCGCTCCGACAGACAGCTGTTCGGATGCTACCAGGGATGCGTTCTGTGACGCCCTCGTTGCCCTACTGAGGCAAACTAAACACTCAGACATCATCATACTAGCGGGCGATTTTAACGCTCAGCTTGGTCGTCTTTTTTCGGATGAGAAGCGGCTAGGAGGTATGTTTGGTGTCCGGGCACAACGCACTGATAATGGCAAAAGACTGCTGCAGCTGTGCACATCCCACGGTCTGTATATTTCGAGTGCCGCATTCCAACACAGTAAAAAGCACTGTGTTACTTGGAGACCACCGTGTGCTTCCCGACCGTGGGCACAGTTGGATCATATAGCAGTTAGTTACAGGTGGCGCCACTCTGTTAAGAACTGTCGTGCCTTTTGGAGCAACCACCTGGACTCGGACCATGCTGTTGTACGTGCCCGTCTTGTTTTATCATTTGCTCAGAGTACATACGCCCGTAAATTCAAGGTGCCTAACTGGCATTCGAGCGGTGAAGATGTAAAGAACGCTTACCAAAAGGCGTTGGTGAGGGAGTTGCCCAATTTGAGTCAGATGAAGGATGCTATCGAACAATGGGAACACATTGCCGGAGCTATGAAAGCATGCTGTAAACAGTCATGTTCCGATGGAACTGTTCACTTGCGACAGAACTGAATTCCCGTCACGTCGATAAACCTCATGAACAAGCGTCGCTCGATCTCACCTAGTTCTGAATATGATGACGACCTTTGAGAACTTAAACGCAAGCTGACTTAAAGTTTGCGCAAAGACCGTGAGCACTACTTGATCGAACAACCGCAAGAGGTGGAAAAAGCCTTTTTATCTAGGAAGAGCAGAAAGCTTTTTTCCCTGATCCGTGGTTGTACTGGCCGTCGAGTCGGTGTAAGTGAAACCATGTGTGAAAAAGATGGTTCACTTATTACCAGTCAATCGCGCCGACTTGACAGGTGGGCTGAACATCTTGAAGATCAGTTCAGCTGGCCTCAACCAGATCATGTGGACGACGGGACCCGATTGGTCAGTTATTGCGTTCCAGACGGTCTTCCGTCAGAAGCAGAACTTGCTTAAAACGCGTGAAATAGAAAAGTGAATGAGGCTCGATATCTGAAGGGGCGAATAAGTGAAACAGGTCGGCGCGTATAGCAAAAAGAATGCAGAATTTCAAACGATAGAGAAATTGTGAAAACCTTGTAACCTCGTTATCACTCACATCAGCGTAAAAAAATATGACATTTGGTCAGTCCGAAATCTAGTTTGGCAGTACAACACCGGCTTGAATGAACATTCACATTGCTGTATGTCTCTCTGCTTCTCATTATTCTGCAAAGCAATAAATGAATCAAATTTCTGTCCATATATTCCGTATACCGGCAGAGCGTCTGCCGCACAACGCACTGTGACGATTGGGGGAAACTGCAAGAAGGCCGGGCGGTGACATCGTCACGAACCGTGAAAGCCTTGGCCACCTTAATCAGAAAGGTTGGTAAGCGCTATCTATCCGGTTGGTAGGCTGACGAACATTCACACAGCTGCTTGACAACGTTCTCAGACATTATGTTATGTCACAGCCAATAGGTAACCGGTATCCACGATGCTATTAGCATCGTCGTCATGGGTAGCAATACATTAATGGTTCTCGTTGATGTTTAACTGTAATACAACTACGAGAAACAATCAGGCCCGGGCCAGGAAGACAAAAACAAGGAAAGGGGATCTTACTATTAGAAATAGCTGTCTATGTTCAAACGTTCAATATTAAGGTGTCCACACCTTACAAAAAGACAACCGAGCTGGAGTTGAAAGTAAGGCGTCATCAGTAAGATAGCTTCCTTATGGCCTTCACAACTTTCTGAAACTCCATTGTTTCCATTTTTCTTCTGTTCCTGTCTGTACGTTCTCATTAGTTTATAACTCTGCTACTTTGTGGACGATTGTCAGGACCAATCGACAAGCCACGGGTACGGTTCATCATCATCATCATAACAGCCATGAGCCTGACCAAAAGATACTGTGGCTCGGGCTGCCGCTCACCTCAACAGTGACGGAGAATATCCTAGAAGAAAACGTTACTAAGATGGTTGAAAATTATGAAGAGAACTAAGCGGAAGATCTAGAAATGGTATGGATACAGGTATGTCGTTGACTGCGACACACCGCCATCTCGGATAGCGTCTGTAACCAGTGGTTTGAGCGATCACGAGGACCCCATCCAGGTAGGCGACACCTACCCACTTTGCTCAGTGGAACAGTCAAGGTCTTCATATTTTGTGACCACGCTGTTGCCTGACCACCACGCGGTTTTACCCAACTGTTGGTGGTCTCAGCATATAATGCCTGGTATAGTAAACGATCAGATGACACACGGAATACGTGACCCAACCATCGCAAGTTGTGTACCGTGATTAATTGACCAATGATCGCGCATCCCGAGTATTGCGGAATACGCATCGGCGGACTGCCGCATTGCTCACGCGATTAGTCCACTTAATATGGGCTATTTGACGGAGACAACGATGGTCAAACGCAGCAAGTTCAAAGCGGACGATAATAATAATAGTAATGATTGTAGTGGTAGTGCGGTGTTTTGTGCTAATGTTTAACTATCATTCCGTTGTGAAGGGAAGAATCAGTCTCAGCCAGGAAATAAAGGTGAAGGGCCTGAATGGCCATATTCTGATCATTAAGTTTTATTCGTACTTTACTGCGCTGTTATATGACGGGGTCACCTCACTGTTAGCTGTTAAAATTCATACTTTAAGAAAGCGGTAAACAAAATTTACGCTGTGTGATTTGTCTTCTAGGACCATTCGGTCCACTAATGCAGACAGAGTTAAAATTGGTCTTACTACAATGGTAATATTGTTTTTCTTTTGCCGAAACTATTCAAGCTTTAGCTGTTTAGTCACATCTCGGTTGTTCACTGTTTCCATGTCTTATTTCCAGCCATGGGCGTCTACCTTGATTTCAATTCAACTACTCCTCTGGCACAAGAGGTGTTGGATGTTGTGAAATCTGTAGCTGAGAGTTCTTGGTTTAATCCCAGCAGCCCATACGGTAACACATTTTACGGTTGCAAAATGTGTTTTTCTCATAGACCGGAAGGCTAAGGATGTGATCAGACAATCCCGCCAATCGATTGCTAAAATGCTCAACGCCAATCCGAACGGTACGTACGTACATATGATCTATTGTTTCCATTCAGATTTCTTGTTTACTTCCGGAGGCACAGAATCGAACTTTCTTGTGTTTAACACATTTTCACGGAACTCTTCCGGCGTCTTACCTCTGGTGATTACCAGTAATATTGAACACCCTTCTGTTTTGTTACCGTTGAGCAGGTTGGAAATGCTTGATCTTATCGGTAGGTTTAACTGGCTAAATAACTTAGCTTATTGGTTGGACCTTAGAGTTAATTTTTAATGTTATAGGCGACTTGCTGTTTACTCTACAGTGTGAATGTTGGTTGCATTCAGAAGGCGATCATTCTATTAAAAAAACTGTCTAATTTTGTGAAAGTCTCACGTATCCAAGTGACTACGACGGAACCGAAAATTGCATACAGAACACAGTAGCAGACAAACGGTACTTTAAGCCGTAAGTTTTACATACCGACGGATTCACGTCATACACACAGAAAGTCCCTAGCAAAAATTATTCGGGAATGAAAGCGTTTACTCAAATCGTACAGCTTCCGATCTCTTTGTTACTTCACCATTTCTGACGAAATGCCTTGCGTACGAAATTCACTCCGGTTACGTTCATTAGTGCGGATCCATTGAACATACCATATGGGTAGAAGTTTCTCTGAAGCCGTTGACACTTTCTTCATGGTGCTTTACTAGTCGGTGTGACTGAAGACTAGGGAAGATCGGTACTCTCAGTCTTCCATTTATCGTAGTTATTCATAGTTGATCGAAAAAAATGAGGCAGTGGCTGTTAACACCAATCACTTGGAGAGGTTAGTATGACAAAGCGTCTTGTTTGCTTCACGGTCGTATTTTGTACGAATTTATAGTGCTTTTTACGCATACGACTGACTGGTAAAACATCTAGTGGAGCTTATGGACCGCGCGATTAGAAATGATGGTGGAATAATTTTCCTCACCTGTTCTACCACCTTGATCTGGTGGTCAGGCCTACTCACCACGTCTACGTGAAGAGTAATACTGACTAAAGCTTTGAGTCTGTCAACAACAAAGACCCAAGGGGTGTACTCTGATGATAAGCAAGTGCACTCATAAGGTTTCACTTCGCAATATAGATATAAGCATATGAGCGCACGGTAAAAACATTGCCACAGTTACGACACTTTGTCTTTCAAATAAGGAAGAATGGGGTTCGCAAAGCTACCCTCAAACGAAAGCCCATTCCGAACTTTCCGCCGTTAATCGTGACCTCCAACATATTAGCCGATCAGTTTGATTTACTCCAAAAGCCTGATGTAGCGTTCTGTGCACCCACTGAGCGCATCAGTGTTTAGAATCAAACAGCAGTGCATTATTCGCGTCGTTCTCAGACTGGTCAAACCTTTCACTATCGAGTGCGTCGGATTGCTATGCATCGGCTCCAGATGGGGTCCCTATCTCCTGTTGTCTGGTATGTCACGGTCTCCGGATGGAGTCTTTCAAGTCAGTTTTGTTCTGAGACATAATCGACCGGGAAGTACCGAAATTTACCGTTGTTCTGACGGACGAGTTTACTTCTTTTCGTTCTCTTCCTCTGCTTTTAATTTTTATCTTTTCCACTTAAGATAACTTATAAACATTGGTGCTTTTAATGTCAGCACACTCGGACAAATAGGTCAGCAAGTTGCTGTGACGAGCACTTGGTGTTGTTCGGAAGTGTATGTGTACTGTCTCCAAAATCCTTCACTTGAATTTACCGACTGTTGATTGACTCGTCAGTAACATAAAAGAACGAGATAATCGGCTTTTTTTATCCTGACCTATACTACTACCTTGACGTGGTGGTCGGGATTGTGTGTTGTTTTGATCCGACGGGCTATAGTGATTAGGACTTCGGCCCTTCCAAGTGCAATCTTGTCAGACAGGCCAAAGGAGAGTAGTTAGATGAAAAGCAGTCGCACTTATAGGATTGCATGTCACCTTAATGATTGCGTAAGAGTACATAGATAACGAGGCACGATTCTATGAGCATACAGCAGAACTATTTTTTCATAGTTGCGGCACTGCTGTCATCTCTATCAGGAAGAAGTGGTTCAGAAAAGGTACCCTCAAGCAAAGAGCACTCCGGTCGCCCAACTGTTGACAGTGACCGTCGGCGTATTATTCGATACGGTCGAAAAACGTGTGGTATCTCCCAAAAGGCCCATATGACTTCCAATACATCCACTGCGCGTAGCACTGCTCAGAACCAGACATCACTGTCTTATTCACCGCAACCTCGGGCTAGGCAGGCCCCTCACTGCCAAGTGAGTCAAACTCTTGAGTCATTGACTCCGAATAGGGTCTCCCAAGAAAATCCTGTATCCTGTTGTCCCGCAGGTCAGACTTCTGAGTCAGAGACTCGGAGTAGGGTCCTTCAAGTCAATCCTCTCCTGCGGTATAAACGAGCGGGACGTATCAGAAGTCATCTTTCTTCCGACAGTGACATCATTCATTCATTACCATGTTCTGTTTCTATTTTACCTCTCGAGTTTTCTGCATTCTATGTGCCTTCGAGCGATGATTATTTTCAGAGATCAGACAAGTGAAAAACGTTAGCATCTTCAATGTCCGCACTCTCTGACAAGTCGGTCGGCAAGCTGCTCTGGCTAGTACTCTCTCAAGTCTGGGGCATGATGTGTGCTGCCTGTCAGAGACGCGAGTCTTCGATTCTAGCACGGTTATCCACTTGAGTCCACCTCTAGATAACTGTTGATCCAAACGCTTCTTTCTCTGAGTCTCTGATGACGTCGAAGCTAAATCTCGTGGTCAAACTGGAGTGGAAATCGCACTGAGTCCCAGAGCGGAGCAATGTTTGCTCAGTTGGATCCCAGTGAACACTCACTTATGCGTTGTCAGACGACGCAAATAAGATAAACGTCCTTTTCATTGTGTCGGCGTGCGTTCCAACGGATAGCTGTTCTGATGTTACCAAGAATGTGTTCAATGACACCCTCGTTGACTTTCTGAGACAAAGTAAACACTCGGAAATCATCACACCAGCGGGTGATTTTAATGCTCAGCTTGGTCGACTTTCTTCAGAAGAGAAGCCGGTGCGAAGCATGTTTACTGTCCAGGCACAACGCATGGATAATAGCGCAAGGTTGCTGCAGCTGTGCGCCTCTCACGACCTCTATATTTCGAGCACCGCATTTCAACACAAGAGGAGGCACTGTTACATTGAAACTTCCGTGTACTTCTCAGCCGTGATCACAATTGGATCATATAGCAGTCAGTTACAGTTTGCGCTACTCTGTTAAAGACTGTCATATCTTTTGGAGCATTCACTTGGACTCTGGTCATGCTGTTGTGCGTGCCCGTTTTGTTTTGTCATTTGCCCAGAGGACATACACTCGTAAATCCAAAATACTTAGTTGGCATCCGAGTGAGGAGAATGTAAAAAACGCCTACCGAGAAGCACTGTTGAAAAAGTTGCCCAATTCGAGTCAGGTGAGTGATCCTAACGAACATTGGGAACAAATCACAACAGCTATGAAACCTTGCAGTGTAGAGCTGTGTTTCGAAGGAGCCGTTCAGTTTCAACAGGAGTGGATTTCTCACTTTGGTAGACCTCATGCACAAGAGTTGCTTGATCCTACTTGATTCTGAATATGGTAACTGTCGTTGAGACCTGAAAGGCAAGCTGACTAAAAGTTTTGCATAAAGATCGTGAGCACCACTTGGTCGGACAGTTAAAAGAAATGAAGTGAACCTTTTTCTTGGAATATCAGAAAGCTTTTTTTCCTGATTTGTGGTTGCACTGGCCCTCCAGTTGATGTAAGAGAGACCATATGCGAAAACGATGCTCAACTTATCATCCATCAATTGCGCCGACTTGGTAGGTGAGCTGAACATTTTGAAGAACAGTTTAGCTGGCCTGAACCAGACCATACAGACGACGGGACCCGAATGGTCAATTATTTCGTTCCAGACGGCCTTCCATTGGTAACAGAAGTGATCCTGGAGCTTAAGTTAATGTAACATAACAAGTATCCTGGTCGAAACCTCCACCCTCCTTTTCTGAAGGATGGTGACGAGAGGTTGATATCATAGCTTTGGAAACTCTTCCAGACGATTTAAGAGGCTAATGAGGTACCTCGTGATTGGTGCCTGTCAACAGTAGTTCCCGTTTTCAAAAAGGGGACCCGAATTCTGTGTGACAACCACAAAGAGATCAGTCTAGTGTCTATTACGTCCATGTTACTCACTGGCCTCATTTTATGTCGGCTCACTAAGCACAAAGAAAGTCAGGCACGCGAAGGATGGGAAGAATTCCGATCCGGTCGAGAGTGTGTTGATCACATTATTAACCCGCAACGGATCTTAAAGCATCGGCACTTTTATATGCAGCCGACGGTGATGGTCTTTTTGGATCTGAAATCTGTTTTCGTTTCGTTTGTTCGTAACGTCCTGTGGAACTGTCTTCGTCGCAGGAAAGTACTGGTGAAATACTTGGATCTATTGAGATCATTTTATGCTCACTGTTCAAACGGAGTAAGAGTTTATGGACGGCTGTCTCCAGAGTTCACCACTTCTAGTGGTGTTCGTCAGGGGTGTCCGATTTAACCCTTCTTGTTCAATTTTGTCATGAACGAGATTCTTGAAAGTACGCTCAAAGATTCTAGTGAGCTTGGCGTTGAATTTCTTCCTGGCGCTCGGTTGACCGATCTGGAGTGTGCAGATGATATTGCCTTATTGAGCCTCTCTGCCGAAGACATGCAAATCATGCTGGACAAGGTGAGTGGCCGAGCTGGTTTGTATGGAATGCGCTTCGCATCTTCAAAGCTTGGACATTTCTACTCTTACTTTCCTCCTTGCAGGTAGTCCGCTTGAGGAAGTGGACAGTTTCACATAATTTGCTAACACGATCTCGTCAGCTTGTAAGGTCGTCGATGAAATATTGGCGGGGCTAGCCAAGGCACAAATTATCTTTGCCAGCCTGCGTCGTCTGTTGCATCGAAAAGACGTTCGGTTGTCTCTGAGCGGAAGACTACATAATGCTCGTGTACATTCTGTTTTGCTCAGTATTTCGAAAACGTGACCTGTTCGCAATGGTGATGTCAACCAACTTGCTGTGTATGGTCATCGTTGTCTCTACTAATCAGCCCATGTTGAGTGGACTGATCGTGTAGGCGGTACAGTCGTTCGCCCGCTCAGGATACGCGATCAATTGGTCAACTAATTACGCTGCACAGCTTGCGATGTTTGGGTCACGTACTCAGCGTGTCAGCCGAGAGTTTACCGTAGCGGGCATTGTGTACCGGGACCACCAACAGTTGGGTGAAACCCCACGGTGGTCAAGCAACAACGTGGTCACGAAATATGAAGACCCTGTCTGTTCCATTGAGGAAAGTGGACAGGTGTCACCTGCCTGGATGAGGTCCTCGTGATCACTCAAACCGCTGGTTGGAGACGCTGTCCGCAATGGCGGTGTGCCGCAGTCAATGACTTGACGGCACCCATACCACTTCAAGTTCTTTCGCTTATTCTTCTTTCACTAATTTTTAACCTTCTTAGTAACGTTTTCTTCCAAGATACTCCACATCACTGTTTAAGCGAACGATGGTACGAGCCACAGTGCTTTCTCATCAGGCTCTTGGCTGCTGTGATGATGATATCCAATCGTGCCGAAAGTTTACGTCTAAATGATGAATAACTGGTGCTTGTCAATGACCGATCACTTAGACGATCTACATCCGGAAGCGAGTGCAGATTTGTAAAATTGCAGTAAACAGAGAACAACAAGAGCCGCCTCTTTCTCATTTATGCTCTTCGCTAGCTCATTACAGGTAAAGTCTGTTTTTCAACAGCGTAATTAACCACATATACCTCTTTGAATTCGGTTCCGAGTTTGACCTGGGTTTAACTGTTGGTTAGCCCCTCTTACGAACTGTTTGTCCATTGGTTGCCTCAGATTTTCAAATTTATTCATCAGAGTAAACGAACCTTTTCTAGGCTTTATTTAAAGAGAAGTGTAAATCGAACGTCATCCCTAATTGGTCGCAGCTTTCACATTCCCATAGACTTCTCAATCAGCCCTATTCGAAAAGAAGCAGTATACTCGAGTTGCGCTCTTGTTTAGGCATGTCAACAGTGTTTTTCCTTGTCACGGACATTATGGACTAGAATGCTCGCTACGCTTTCAAAAAATCAACTTTGTAGATCACCCCACCATTGACCTCACATTATCTACCACTACATTATCTTATACAAACTTTCAAGCACAGGCCGGTCTGACTGGACGTTGGGAGGAAATTTTGAAGGTTTCTTCCGTGCATTTATTATCCTTGTTCTCTGTCTGTTTTGTGAATTAGAGTGTTCGCAACTTCTGTGTCCTTTATGTAAATGGTTGAACCATGCATTAGTTACACCCATTAATTGTCTGTCACACCGAACACTCCGTTGAGGCCGCAGCCAGCTGATTCAAGTTGCAAGATAGATTATGAAGAACTGACATAAAAGAATGAAGTCGAGTACCAACGAATTAGCCATTGTTGGTTAGAGTTGTCTTCCGGACTGGGATCCTTGTGACTACATATCAATGACTGTAAACGTCAGGAGAGTTGATTGCTAATCGAAGTCAGCGGCATGAATGTTACCGCTGTTTGGCTGAGTTGTCAAAAGTAAGTACCATCAATGAGGCGGGGTAGTGAAGGCTCCAACGAAGCTATCTTGTTGTTGCTGTTTTAATCTCATCTACAGTTTGATCTGTTTTTAAGGTGTAGACGCTGATGTAAAACATCGGAGTTTAGATTGCTGTTTCCAGTATTTCAGTCCCATCTCACCCTTTTTGTTTCTCTCTTGCCAATTATCTTTTCTTCTGTGGTTGGGTGGCAGTTAAGCATGGATGTAATACTATCTCTGATAATGATTAGGATGATCATAGGCTGACGATGATGACAGCATGTACCAACCTTAACACATCTACCTGTGTAATCGTTGTGTGCTCCGGATTAGGTATGGGGAATTTGTGCTCGTTCAAACTGTTTCAGAACAGAATCAGGATAATTGTAGCCATACCATGAATCGGTTAGTGTTGGTAATGGTAAATATAGTTGAGGCAGTTTTATTACAGCCACCCGAATGCGTAACTAGGAGGACCATCTGGTGATAAGACCTTACTCATGTGTAATTTCTCTCGTCTCTCAGATTTATACTAGCTTTTCAACTCACGGACATATTTCGAGTTGATAATCAATTTGCTAGGTGGCGTACTGGGTCACACGCACCGTAATGTGGCTACTGTGATGGCAGTTGTGTGGATTATTTGTAACAGCCAACTGCCGACCCAACCACATTCCACCACGCCTATATATCTTAGGTTTTTCACTAGTTGGTCAAGAAATCCGACTGTATGCTGATAGCGACTTTATATGTAACCATAAATCATCCGAAGCTGAGGACAACTATTCTAGCGTTTTCACTAAATATGGGATGTATGCGCTGTAGAAACAAATGTTATCGAGTTCCAAATAAAGAAGTTTCGTGGCAACTCTAAAAGAGCAAAAACTACGAAGGGATATGTGCACAACGATAAAACAATGAATATGTTTTGCGTTGAATGACCCTGAGGCTGTCCTAGCTTAATGTACTGCTATGGTTTTTATACACTTTTGCTGTTGCTGTTAACAGGTTCACAGGTTTGCTCACAAATAGTTCTTGTTACGATTTGTTTTGTTATTCTTTTATGGAACATTGTAAAGTACATATCACATTCACTATACTTGAGGCACGTTCTGCGATGGCTTGGCCTTACACTACACACGCTAATTGAGCGTTTATCGCACGGCACATCATTTAGTGGGATCAACAACAGTTTAGCGAAACCTTATGATCGTCGCGAAACATAAAGACGTAAATAGTCCATTGAGTAAAGTGGGCTTGCCTACGCAACATTTGTGGTTTTTCTATTCGATTTTGCTTTGTCCACACTTTCGTCCATATTTTCCTCTACGATATTCCACGTCATTGTTGAGACGGCTCGAACCGCAGTGCTTTTTAACGAGGATGTTAGAGATTAATGAAAAGAAGCGTGTATGTATGTGCCCTTTTGTTAGACAGCCGGGTATTGTTACTCCTGAGCTGGCGTGAGCCTCATTACTGAGTTACTGGAACTGTACAACTCAAACGGAATTGACGTTATTCTCTTATTATTACGTTTTTATTTTTGACTATGCAAAACGGTATTTGTTCTGATGGGCACTGTGTGGGCATAAATGAACGATGATGGAAATTTGAATGGAAATGACTTTCAGCCTGGTGTTGATGAACTGTTATGGTTATACTGTGCTCAGTCATCTCATTGACTTTTGAACACACTTCGTTACCTGGGATAGTGGTGCGCTTAGTTATCACCGTTGTAATGTTAGTGCTGGCATAGTACGTGTTGCGTAAGCGCTCGATGATACTGAGTTTTGGGAGCATTAGGGTGCCGACTTTGCACCTTGGAAAATAAGGGGAGGATATGCTGAAAAAAAATTACAAACCACTGGACTTTACGAAACCCCACCAGAATTGTCTTCGTTTATACATTCTCTTGAACTACAAAACTTGCAGTGCAGTTAAACCATCCGTGTACTTTTGATACTGGATTGACAACCGGTGACTGTGTGCGGATTCTTTATCTTTAGTTTCGATACGGTTAACCAAATCAGTCCTCATTCTTGATTTAGCATTCTATTAAATGCTAAAGTTTTAAAACTACAGGTTCCTGCCGAACTTTATCACATTATTTTTAATGCCAACCAGAGTGTTTCTTCTAAATCGTAATGATACGTAGGTATGATCATACTGTTGTACTGTTACCAGCAGTATATGCATTTGCAATGTGTTTCGTATTTTTTCTGAACCCATCGATTTTGCAGAATTAAAAATTATCCCTGTGAACCCTTCAACTGGAGTGTTGCTTGTGGATACCGTTTTAAATGAACTTCGACCTAATCGAACAATACTGATCTCGATTATGCTGGCAAACAACGAAACCGGAGCCATCATGGTAAGCTTATACAAATGGGTCACCTAAAAAACGACTTTTCATGCTGGGACGGTTTCTGTCTATTTGTATCCGTGAATTTATTTTGGTTTCCCCTTGGTTTTCCACAGACCGACTGCTAAAGTAAGTTGTTTTCCACATACCAGCTTTGTATACGATTCGTGTACTTGAAGCTACTAAACAAAAATGTGCGCATCACATTTATGCCGACATTGTTTTTAAGTCTGTCCATACCCATCTTCACATAATGGATTATCAAGTCTGAATCCGGAATTTGTTTCCAAGATTGCTCACTTGTTAATTAACTGTGCACTGTGTTTCTTGATGGGTGGAGAGGATGTGCTCATGTGACAATTACTCACTTTGTTGTATCATTGATGGACTGCGAATTTTATTGTTCTACCTTGCAATTGCGATCTACTGTCAAATGGAAAAACTGTTTTACTGCTAAATTACTTTGACTAATTGTTATGGCTACTTTGTTTATATGCACCCTTGCGACAAAGTTACACGACTACCCTATCTACATACTGCTTATCGGCAAATCAGCACCTGCCATTTTTTTAAAACAGCTAACCACATTTTACTAAAAAGCTGCGCGATGAATTTTTTTAGATAGTTTTTATATGAAATAAGTAACGTACATGAGCATGAAAAATTGTCGCGAAAAAGTTATGACCAACTCAGTTCGCCTTGATATCATTACACCGATGCACTGAACCAAAATTACCCGGTCGTGCAGACAATAGGTGTTTTACGAAAACTGGCATGTTATCAGTTAGTTTACTTTAGCCGATGCTCCGGGAGTGAATCAATCGTTATGAGTCTAAGCCCCATATGACTAGCACTTCATTATGCATTTATTCTACCTACGTCATGCCATGAAGATTTCATTTGATTGGGCACAACAGATGTCACCTGTTGGCAAAGAGAGCACTTGCCCGTGTTATTATTGATGCCATCAACAGTACTAGATGTAGTCTCGCTAGAGACTCACAGTCCCTAGCAAATTAAAGAAGTGAATTTGCAACGGGATTTGTTTCGGAGTCTGCATATAGGACTGGGCGTCTCGATTACTCTCACTTAAATAGTTGACATTGCTTCCCCTTCGATCTGTGAGATATTACCTTGGTGCATCGATTACAACACACTTTCTCTTCATCATATATGTATACATAAAGTCAGGATGTGGAAACATTCACGCAAGAAAACAACACATGATTGACATTTTGCCATTGTTGTGTGCATTTAAATTTCATATTTGATTTTTTGCCCCTGTTCTTAACTTTCACATCAGCCGATCGAGGAAATCGTACATGCAGTTCGAGCATGGGAATCCAAAAATGTGTCCAGCTTTGTCTTCATTCACTCGGATGTCGCGCAGGCTGTTGGCAAGTTGCCTCTTGATTTGACGCATCTCGGATTGGATTATGCCACGATCGTGGGTCACAAGGTCAGTACGGCTTAAACCTTATGGCTTTCTCGTTTACAGCCGTGTTCTTCGGGATATTTTTAGATTTTTTCTGTGTATCAAATGTGCAGACTGGTCAGTTTCCGAATCATGGCATAACCACACGGGTCATTTCGCCCGAAATATGCCTTTACCTTTCTTTTATGCAGAACAGTTTTCGCAAAAACCGTTCGTCCTTTAGTAACAACCTTGGCTATTAGTTCGGAGATTTAGATTATTTCAAACTGAACACCACTTCCATTTGATTGCAGTCTTAGCATTCAGACAAGTCTTTCGACTAGCCCATTTCGAAAGGAATGGCTAGACTTGAGTTTCGCTATTATAAGAGCTTATCAGTAGTGTATATCCTCGTCCGGAGCGTAATTTCCATTCCGACTTTCATGTTTGTGAGACCAGTGTGTTGACCACAACGCCAGTAACCTGACAATAGGCATGACGGAATAATCTTCATATGAAAACCGTCAAGCGCAGCCTTGTGTGAACAGTGTTTAACTTGGCCAATCATTTCTAGAGGAAAATAAACAGAATCGCCCTGTTCTATCCAATCGACAACCCCGTGATCAGGACTTGTTAGTTTGGTTAGAGTTACTGTCCTCATTGAACCAAATGAACATGGTTTGAATCATGAATAAAAGTTCAGGGAGTTAGTTTATTTCATATTCGAGGTGGACCTGCCCGAAACACTTACGTGAAGCTGTTAAAGCTGTGTACAAATGTGATTGATGTTCACTTTGAAGTAACAACAGTATTCTTCGATCCGGACTAGAACATTAAAGGCAACAAGCCAAGTTTACTAGTTCGCTCATTCTTCCATCTTAGACATTTTATAAATCACTTGGGTGATTTTTCAGAAATTCTTATAGTAATTGTTCTTGCCCCTCATGTTCCTCACCATTAACTGACATGGCTTTTTGAACATAGGACCAGTCTGTAGATAGTTCACTACGCTGCGCAGCAGGTGTTTAAAAATTCTCCTAATATTAAGTATGAAAATTCCGTCTCCCTCTTTTGTTTTGTAACATATCAGAACTGATAGCATTTTTTATCCAATACTGACCCGTTCATCTGCACAAACACGTGTACATATATAGGTAGACGACGGTGAACTTCACTAGGTGGTATTGTAGTTGGTGCTTCTTTTCACCGCAACAGTAACGATAAATGTTCTAGAAGAAACTTCTAATCAAGGTAAGAAGGAAACAAACAGGGTGAAACGGTAGTAAGTGAATTAGCTAACGGTAGTATGAATGCACACACGCCGGTGTATTCGATATCATTTTTAATCGGCTACTTAGAGTGTCAGAAAGTCTCTATTCGGACATGCGACATCTATCCAATTTAACTAGAAGAACAGTTAGGTACTCCAGCCATAGCAATCATAGCTCATATTCTGTTCACGAACAGGATATTTCTCCGAATCATACACAAAAACTGGAACGTGTACAGACTGTAGACATCCCATCTTTCCTATCGACTCCACAGATGACAGGACTTAACGAAAATGACAAGAGCTTTCGTTATTCTGTTTAGTATCTCTCCAGCACTATTATTAGTTGAGATAATACGGCTGGAACAGGTGACGATGATGAAATGGTCCCCATCCTAAGGTAAGCCAACCGGCGCATTTGTTTTGCGCAAGAATTTCGAGCTTTCGGTTAGATATTGCTTTCCTGTTGGCATCTATGTTTTCTAGTGCTTCACTGAATGTTAAGTAATCATATTTACAAAAGATTTGAAAGGACAGGTTAATATATTCTGTGCAGAACATGCCCAAACTTTGTTATACAGCCAAGTCAATTCGTGGAATTCTACCCCATACATGCGTATGTAGCAAGATCATCGAGTCTATCGGTGTAATTGGCTCAGTTGTTAAGGTAGGACACAAATAATCATTGTGCGATTTGTGGGACGGATAGCGGCTTCCTTATAAATGAACGTTTCTCATAGCAGTGATTGTTTATCTTGTTATTGTTTACTGGGGCCACCCACCACCTTTCACTAGTTACCGTCATTTAATTGAGCTCTTTATAGTACAACGCAAGTTTGCGAGTTAACGTGCAATTTGTTTGGCCGTTACATCACCTCATCCGTTGCTTAACCTAACCAGCTGTGTATCTTATTGCCCTGTTTACCATCATCAAATTCTTTTTGTGTTGTCTGAAAAACGATGTTTAAGTGATCAGTTGACCACTTTCGATTGTCAAACGCGGCTTTATGTCGGGTAGTTGACGTTTATTTAACAAACGGACTGGCAACACAAGCATAAAACAGTTTACGTTCTTCTCCCTACATCAACTGACAGGATGGGTTCATGTCGCTATTTTGGCACCAGTTTGTATGAGAACTAGACAACCGGCAGTACCGCCTCTGGTTTCAACTAACAGTATTTCTTATTGCATCTGGCATCTTATGTCAAACGATGTGCATCCCGTTCTCAGAGTCGGTTGGACAGAAATAAGTCACTAGCCTATGTGATATATAACTATGTGTATATTAGCGTCGTTACTATATGGATAAGACTGAGTTGAGTGGAAAAATCGGACTAAGTGTTATGGATGCAGGCATACCAGCAATTGCGGCAGGCTGCTTTGTTAGCTATCTGATTAGTTTATTGATTGATCGCATATCCCGAACGTTCCGAAACACGTTATGGCGAACGATCGCGTTGTCCGCGCAATTAGTTCACTTAGTGTGTACTACGTGGTCGTTTATTTTTTCCTTCCCGCTTGATGTACCCGGAGCATACACAGTTTTTACTTATCTCATTTTTTGGCTTGGTTAGAGTTATTGATAAACTTTTTGAACCTTAAGGCAAACCAGCGGATGTTTTATTGTACACAAACATCTAGCTTACTCGACTGTATTATGCAAACGTCAGGTCACACTGGATAGGTATACGCACTGTTCAAAGGTATACAACGAATATGTAAGTCAACATTGTACATTATTGTGATTCATTGCTGGTTATTTAAGGATTCCTTCGATTCAATATTAAATGCACCGCGTCTCTTCATATGGCGCGTGAGGATTCCGTAAAACGATTTGATTGTGTCGACCGTAGAGATGTATTAACTGACCTTCGTCATGTATTGTCAGTAAAGCGTCAGGTTACGATTCGTGTTTGGTTCATCGTACTCCACGACTTGGGAACCTGACTCATCGGCATTTCGACCGCAATTGTGGTTGCCATTTGGCTGGTCGCGTAAACATTACAGTGGTCAGTCTGTATATGCAGGCGGTATCCCTGATTTCCTCATTGAAAACCGACAGTTAGAGTAAGAACAAGTTGATGAACATACGTTTTCCAAGCAGTTCATCATCACATCATCACACGTCTAAAGGCTAAATAATAGGAGTTGAATAGAATGTTAGAATAACACAGTTACAATTAGGCAACAAGAAAACAGTCAACTCGGTCTTATTCACGAATAGGATGATGTGTGTTGGAAATTCACTGCTTTCCGAAACGGAAGCTTAAAGACAGTATTTGTGGTACTAAGCCATCGCATCCGTATCGGGTTTCTATGGGTTGTTTTCCAGATAATCAGTAGTAGGGTGAAGAAATTCAGTTTTTCCCAAAGCATCAACCTTTCTGTTAATTGACTCCGCTCTGCTTTTCATTTGTTTGTTCTAACACGAAACATTCTCAAGCAACCTGATAACGCAAGTGTTCATTATACTATATCTGATGCTGCGCCAGAGTGCCATCCAGATTGATCACTGCCCTGACATGCCAGTTTGCTTGATTGGCCGACATAAGTTGGCTGTAGCTTCCTGCAAATCATTGTTTGACCTTGTATTAATGAGTTCCTGCAATCCAATCTCTTTACAGTTTGGACAGTCTGATAATTTTAACTCAAAGTAAATGCAATATGTGTTCACGAGTAGGTGATGAGTAGGTAGCCAACGGAGTTCCGTGGCCCAAGTGAATTCCTTATTACAACATAACACCGGACTACCTAATCAAACGACCATCGCGTTGGGCGTCGCCATGTTTCGGCTACTGTTTGAGCGCTCTGTAGACGAATCGAAAAGATTGCCTAGGGATCATTTTGTGACCTGTGTCTGCCTAGTGTTTCACAGTGGAGCTAGTTATCGATTTTCTGTTTCCACTTTTAAGTCATGCTGCTCCCTTTCCCGTTTATCGAATTGTGGCGTCGTGCGTCAACCATAATGCGCTGTACAGCAACAAGACAAAGATTTTGAACATGGACGGGAATCTTGCCCTTCACGATGGAGTATAGGGTGCGCGTACTCGTGAACCACGACCGTATTGTTACGATCGGACAAATTCTTTTCTGTGGAGTTTACGGCTGAGAAAATCCGCTAACTAAATTACTTCAAGTGGCAGGTTGAACAATACGACTTTCTTATCCACTGGGACAGCCAAAGAATGTATTGATCATTCTTTCATGATATTGACAGTACTTTTTTTCTGGACAACTATTTTGCTTCAGAACCTTAACCGTATGAGCAATATTCTGTTCATTGGCGTCTTCTGAGCACATCCACCGTATCCGTAAGTAGAATCGAGTTGATTACCTTCTCGTTTTCTAGGCCTAGCTACGTAATTCTTACTTGTCAATCGATATTTATGATTCAACTTTTAGAGGTGTAATTATGTAGAGATGGATTTTTCGAGGGCTTATTTGTCCATTTGTTTTTATTCGAAATCTACGGTGGTTGGGCCGCTTGTTCATTACGCTCACAAAATGTTTGATTCAACATACACTGATCTATCCATTCGTCAATGTTTGCGGCAAATTGCGGTATGATTAAGTAGTGAACTAAAAACATCTTAATTACTTCGCTGAACAATGACAGGATTGTATTGATCAAATTTTGGCACTTCGCCAAATCCTGGAGCATCATTCTATGAACAGCCGGCAACCAGTTGCTGTATTTCTCTACCATAAAGGTGCGTTCGATTCAGTGGATCGGTCTACACATTTAGGGTCGCCCAAACGCAGAGATGCACCGATCAAGTTAGGGTTTACGGTGAATTGTCTGACAGTTTCAACATCAGCAGTGATGTATATCAGGGCTGTCTATTTTCACCATTTTTGCTTAATTTCGTGATGGATGATATAATGGAGGATTGTCTGCGGCACTCACAAGATGCGGGCATGGGCGTTCTACTTGATGGAAGACTGATTGATCTTGATTATGCTGACGACAATGTGTTGCTGTTAGACAACTTCCAGGCAGCACCGACAGTGCTAGACGCTATTTCACGTTCTACTAAACACTTCGGGATGCGATTCACGGTCTCAAAATGCAAAGTGCTTCTGCAACACTGTCCTGATTATGAAATCATGGGGATTGTTGATATATTTGTATACCTGGGAAGCTGGATTAATAGCGGCAGCGGCGGAGCTGTAGGGAATGAAATAGAGGTGCATATCTCTAAAACTTGGGTGGTATTCATCAATCTGGAGACACCTCTGGAAACAGAGAGGTGTATTTCTGAGACGTAAGGGTCACGTACACAAGACGACAGAGTGGACTGAACTATTCTACGACTGAGAAACTTGGCTGTTCATGTTAGAAGACGTGAACCGTTTTTAGGTAGTTGACCACCAATATCTGCGCTCAGTCGCTAGCATCGAGTGGCAGCAACGGAGGAGTACCGAAGAAGTTAGAAAGCCGACACTTGGTAGTGATTGTCAAACGAGTTTTTCATCCAATCGTTACATTTTCACAGACTTGGGTGGCCAGACCATGTATTGTAAACACCATCTGGTTGTCTGCCGCACCGAGCACACTTTGTCGACGTTACGGCCGACTGGAATAAGGTGCGAGGTGGACAGATGATGACCTATCATAGAGAAATGAAGTCGTTCATGAAGGGGTTGGCCATTGTAGGTCGAGTTTGTCTCCCGAGCTGGTGACGTCGCGACTCACAGAGTCGGTGGCTGGAAACTTTAGAGGCGATAGTGGCTAATCACATTCAATGGCGTGAATGTTATCGTTGTTTGTCCGAGTTGTCTGTGAAGTGAGCGCACTTAATGACACGGGGCAGTGAAAGCCGCGAGGAAGCTGTCTTGCTGATGTGTCTTACTCTCACTTACAGCTGGGTTGTTTGTTTGCAAGGTGTAAACATCTTGAGGACAGGAATATTTGTTTATCTGATAGGCCCCCTCTTCTTCCCCTCTTGTCTTCTTTTTTCTCAGGTATGGTTTGATCTTTCCTCATGGTTGTATGACAATTAAGTATCAATGAAGATAACCGATTTATTGCTGTGTATGACGGTGATGATGATAATGATGACAGTGTAGGGAAGCGCTTCACGTCGCGCTAGTGACCACACAACTATTCAGACTGCTGATTTATCAAGAATTCGCACGTGTGTGCACGTTTTGTAAATTTTTGTATTTGTTTGTTTATTTTCCACTTCGTCTATCATTGTCACGATGGACGACACTTTCGGTCGGAAATGCATAGCGCTTCAAGCGAGATATGTACGCACGCATGGTCAGATTCCCCCTGTGCTTACGTTTTCTTACCGTGATTGTCCACGTTCATTACGAAACCCGGTTGTCCGTCCATTCCTGTTCACTTCGCTTCTAGTTTTATGGTCCTCGCATTGGTTGTCTCTTCGTACGTGGGTTGCTCGCGACCAAGCCGGACGCCGCTTTGAACTGGTCCGTGACCCGACGAATTGCCCCTATGCCTGAATCGGGTGCACCGCTAGTTCCCCTGTTTCTCGGCGGGGGTCAGGAATTTGGCTTTCGATCCGGGTGCGTTTGTACACTCTTATGTAAGCCAACGTTTCATAGGTGGTATTTTGGAATATGGGCTCATGTCGTTCCAAACATTTTTTAAACTGTAATCACAGTTCATATCGTTTATTTATTGTTTCAAGTACCTAAGTCTGTAGCTTTTGCGTTTGATTATAACTCTTCCATGTCCTGATCAACTTACACCTTGAGGTTCAAGAAAACTTAAATATCCTCCAAAGTAATGCCGTTCATATCATTTATCAGATAGAAAATAAACAATGCGCCCGGTTTTTCTGACCATGAGCTGTCAAAACCAAGATCGATCGTAAAGCCGGATGATCACAGGGGCCGATGTACAAATAAGCACAAATCAGTTTATTCTAAGTCCTAGCTAGACACCAACAGCATAAGATGCACAGGGGGAAAAACACAGGAAACGCCCGACCGCTGTTGGAATAGGTACAAAAGGTTAATCGATTTCAAGTCTTCCCGTCGGAAAATAGGCTAGAAAAGTCTGTACGCTGACACTGCTACATACATAAGTGTTCTGTACCAGTGTTCACGATAAGCGAGATTATCATACAGCGCGAGGTGGATAGATGGTGAGCTGGCCTAGAGAACTGAAGTAGTTCGCTATTGGCTTAGCCGCTGTGAGTGAGGTTCGTTCCCCGGCCTGTAGCGCACGCAACTCACGGAGTCGGTGATTGAAGATTTTAGTTGGGACAGCGGCTACTCGAGCTCAGTGATGTGAATTTTGCCATTGTCTCTTCAGGTTGTTATTTAAGTAAGTGCCAGTGTTTGAGTTTATGCATAGTTGTGTTTAGCGACTTTGTCCCTTCCCTTCCCATTCTTTTTTTCTGTCTAGAGTTTACTATTTTTTTCTGGTTTGATTTCATTTAAACATCGACGCTAGTCGTTGACGTTTTGTTGTCTTTATTGGTGAAGATAAGAAGTGATAAAAGAGTACAATCTTAAATCAACCACTTGGGTTTGGGTCATTTCTTCTTCTCGTTTGTTCAGCCTGGAAGTAAGTAGCCTGCAATTGGTCTCGCAGTTAATTTACCTAACGAATGTAAATTCATAATTCGGTCTCGCAGTTACACTTCGTTGGTACTCTTCGAACATTGCCGTTTTCTAACTGTTTCGTTGACGTACCTTGGTCCAACCCGAACCTCAACCCTCCTGGTACAAACCAAGAAAAAGACCATGATTGCTTCCGTTGATAGGATTTACACATATTCATAGACTCGTTTTCAAATGACGAACTTTTCACTGGTCTCTTGCAGCCACTACTAGGGTTGGTCCACTTTACTCAAAATACTGGACAGTGAATGTCAGATTTGTGTGTTGCTTGTCAGTCTCCTCTTTAGGTAGATATAGCCCACGTTAGCTGTTTCACCCTCCTTTTCTCATTAACCAAGATCGATCAGCCAGTGTTGGATGGCGTGCGAACCAGAGAGCATCTATCACGAACCTGTA
>LUCH01017774.1:0-25448 GCA_013368495.1 Paragonimus heterotremus
ACACTGATGATCACATATTCAATATATCTGTATCAGGCCTCTGTGTTTCCCAGTTTCGTTGTTTATTCATGTTATGTTTGTTTGAATAGGCATCGCTTCATTGCTTACCACAAATTCTCGTCACGTTGCCAAATATTGTGTAGAAATTGATTCATTGTGCACTTGCTCATCTTGATCTGTCAAACGAACATTTGATAACATTCGATTATGACTGCCTTAAACCGGCGTAAAGTGAAGTTGTGAAAACTGAGTGGATGCACACCCTCCTGTTTGAACTTCGCAAATATATCCATATAAAATACGGTTGGTTAAGGTCTCTGAATCAAACTCGGCGAACAACCGTATGAAATACAAGCGTTTGCAGTTCTGCAGCTGCCGACATGCAGAACGAAATGCATACTTAATGGATGTCTATCAGTTGAAATACACAAGTAGAATCATGTTTATGTTTATTAGTCATAGGATGGTTAGTATTTTGCTATTGCCATTTCCAGACAGTTTTTTTACTGCCTACGGTGCAAATTTCAAAATCTCGTGAACATCCCCATTGAATTATGAGAAAGTAATGTGAAGAAAAATTGATTTTTTCTTTTAGATTATTGATGAGTAGTCGGGGATTTGGGTAATTCCATGTTAAACATCACTCATAATTTATCTCCTTGGTCGCACTCCTAAAAACTCTCTAGTCGGCACCTTCGGAAAAGAAGCACTAGACCCGAGTTGTGCCCAATTGCCATCGCAGTGGTCAACTGGGTTGCCTTATGAAAGCGCGGCAGGAGTTCGAGTCCCGGCTGTGGCAACGAGATGCACTACTGACGAGGTATAATGTGTGCGAAACTCGATTCCAGTGCTTAATTTTGAAAAAGTTTTATTGGAAAGTTTGTGAGAATATGACAGATGCGATCAATTGTGAGTGATATGCAACGTGAAAACTTGTTTTAGATAATTCTTCATAAGATTAATACAACTATATGAATGTAATGAAATCAAAACTGATGTACGCAACATGAAGAGGTTTAGCATAATGCTGTTGGAACGCATTCAACGGTACAACATTTCCATGGATTTTAGGCTTATCCCTCGGAAAGCAAAACAAAAGCAGTTTACAGTTTCATTCATCATCACGTCACAGGGTTACCTGTTGAAATTTGGATGAGCAAACATACCGACGATGTGAACATCGGCCATGGTAACCACAGAACTTGCATTAATATTCTGTGCCAACACGAAACCGCCTAGCTTAATCGAGTTGCCTTTTAAACAGCTATTTGATGGGATCCAAATATCTATGATCAAAATAATGTAGTTGCTCATTAATCGAGATGTCACATGAAACAGTATATCCAATTATAGGTTAGGAACCTGAACTGAAGACGATTGTAGGCGTAACGCCCGAATGTGCGCCTACCTCCGTGGACCCAATCCACAAACACAATTCTCACTTTGCATAAGAACGCAATAATGAGCACCCGTGGGGTTTAGGTTGCACATTTCTGGACCCACTTCAGTGTGCATTGATGGCGCCAAACTCCTTTGAGCAAAACAAAACTAGTAGAATGGAAACTTTACTGATGTTTTCTGAGCCTTTTCCATAAACCGAAGGCATACACATGGTGAATTGCAACCATTGTGTTATAAGCTAGAGAAAATTCCCACACATTTCGTTTCTGTTTTCACTGTCACCTATTGTTACCATCTTGATGGGTTAACAATACAACTCACACAATGACATTGGTCTTCCGGTGAACACATTCACACATTCCACAAACGCTGTTCATTGAACAACTGGCCTCAAATTTACCGTCCCGCTCTCGTTAATCATTGATGGCGAGAGCAAATAATCGTTGAGTTTCAATGCTTCATTTCGTTTAATCAAATCTGTTACAGCGCGACTGTTTCTGTTCCCTATTATTATTAGAGTTGCATATTCAATCCGAATGGAAACGGTTTGAAATAAATGCAAATTGAACGATACAGAATACAAAATTACCGATCCTTACATCTTCCAGTTGATCGGTAGCCCGATAATTATTTGCAGATAACCTATTGGGTAGCAGCTGTAAAACAAATTTATTAAAATAGTATTTTGCGAAGCGCACTTCCGTCCACGGATCAATGACTAGAGTTGATCGGTGTGAACCATAACGGATATGCGGTGCAACAATGAAAATATTTATGAACAGAATGTATAATACGACAAACACTACGCTGTTTGAGATAGACAATTTCTGGATCCGTTTCTCATGGGGATATCGTTACAATCAATACAAGTCAAGAAAAATCATGGATAATGACACCAACGTGATGCATTTGAAAGTTAGAGACCGGAAGTATGCGGAACCCTTGTGCGTATAGTAAGCAATCGCAACAAGATAGGCTCAGTTGAGCTGTTATTGGGTTTGCTATACCCATTCAGGTGCTAATGGAACCAGCTAGATGAAGGTTTCAGGAATTCGACGTATGCTTGCTAGTGATTGTAGATAGATGCAAGTTCGCGTTTGAGTGATCGGGCCAGGATCGACACATGACATTTCCGTCGAAGTAAACTGAATTTTGTCTCACGAAATTTTTTTACGGGACATGGTTTACCGTTCGCACAAATAACGGTGGGATGTAGTCATTCTGATGTTGTTCCCGAATGTACTTCAAGATGAGTGGGTCGACTAGTCTGCTAGCTCTTCAGCCTAACTGAAGTTTCCAATAACGGTAAGGAAATTGGCTCTAGATACATGAGTTGGTTGAGCGTTCTGCGGCCTAAAGGTGGAATCATGGGGTTTATAAATGTAGGTCGCAAGCATACTGAGTATAATTACTGATGGGCTTCCGTTCGGCGGTTTGACTCACGCGCACTGAGTGTTGATCGCACCTATCAACGAAAGCACACAATCCTCTCATTTGTTGCTGGATGTTAAGTTGTGTTGTCAGATACGTGACTGGTCAGGATATTGAGCACCTCTATGAAGCAATCATTCCCATGGTGTGCGTCACGATTTGACAACACAGTCGTGGGACAACCGGGTAACGCACCCAACGTTCGACGAAATTTCGCTTTAAGATTTCAGCTGCATGTTGGGTGTTGGTGCAGTTTCCAAATGTCCGATGGAGTCGCGGATCACCGAGAGTAAATAAGACGCCAATACACAACGTTGATATGCACACGTGCCAGACTGTAGGATGTAAAGTGATGTGTACATTTATGGGCTGCTACGTATGGGTAGATTAAGCCTTCGCATTGGTTGAACTATCGCATAGTCAATATGTGATGTCCCTTCAAATGCCGGGTATAAAAGTACCTAGAGAACACGAATCTTCTACGAAAATATCCCAAAGAATCTTACCACCAGATGTTGATGGATGTCAATCATTGAGACTCAACGTTGAATTCCGGCAGAAGAAGTAAATCTCCATCGCACACTGACCGTTTCGGACAAACAAATTGACCTGCAGTAATCTAGTGCTAACAACCACTGCGCAGCGTAAATTACAAGAAAGCCGTTACTGAAAAAGTGGAAGATGTTTGACGATTGATCAGATGTTGAGCGTATATATTCAATCATCAGCCATCAAGTTTCCCTCGGAAATACAGCAAATAGGATTTTCGAGGTACACAATGTGAACTCGTGTCCAGTTCAATCCTGTGAACAGGGGTCACTAAACGTTAACTGCGTCTCCTGATGGCCAATTCGTGTTTATATATTCATGTGGATGACTGTCGTCCAGATAGAACGAGGTAATGTCTTCTGAGGTTATTACAGTCAATTCTGTAAAAATACGTTTGTTTTATCAGTGGATTCAATTTGTTCATTTGCTATTGATGGTACCTTCCGTGAGGTTGCCGTTCGTTTATGTGCTTGCTTTGTGTCATGTGGTTTCAAGGACTTTGATTTCATCTCTTATACAATTTTGATATAATATCGAACAGTTTGTTTTGTCGATGGTTTCGCAGAGTGCGAATCTCATCCTTCCAGTAACACATACCGTCTAACAAAATTTCGTGGGTACTAACTGAGAAGGAATAATTGTCACAGATACTTCTCTTTTTTCCTCAGGAGCCCACCAGTGCTGCGATGTTTCAGTTCTTATAAACAGAGTTCAAATGTAACTTCTGTTACAACAAACTGATTGGTTACGATGTGAACTGAGAAGTTGGTCTCTAATGTTTCTTTTCGGTAAACGAAGGTCTCCAGTGTACTATCAGGTTTGTAGCTGATGAAAGCATCAATGAAAGACAGTTTGTCTTCGTTCAGGACTTTCCATGTTGAAGTTAACGTCGTTGAACAGGTTGTACATTAGGTTGTGTTTGTTTTCTATCATTGAGCTTTGGATGATGGTTACCACACCATCAACATCAAGTATTCACGATTTTGGCTTGTTGAACGCGAATTTTTTAATACTGCCCAAAACAGCATGAATAGATCTTCAGCCACATTTCTTGTTAATGTTCATGATCGCAACGTGATACTAGCCCTTATATATTTTCATAACCTGAAACGCAGTTTTACTTAGTTTACAACCGCAAAGTTAAAGCCAACGTCGTTGAATACTCCGTTCATTTGGTCAAGTTTCTTCTCATCATTGAGCTTTCTAGCCTGAACTTCTACAGCGCGATCTTTTCAACATTTCGCGCAAAAAGTTCTGCCATGAATCTGCATGCGAGCGAGTCCACTCGAGTTTCTTTAAGTTGTTTATAATTTTGGCTGCTGTTTCTGAGACACATGGATAAACATAGTTCCATAAGACTGTACATGCTTTCCAATGTTATCTGGTCTATTGTTTCTGCACTAGTGGCATTTGTCGTGTTTTTTCACCAGAATAAGGTCTTTTTGACATCAGACGAAATACTTGTTTCGTTTCCTTTTATCTTGATACCTTTTGTCGAGCAGTGTTGAAAAAATTCTCCGGTCTGTCTATGAGACACCGTGGTTGCTTGAATAAGTCTTTGGACAGATTGCGTGTTAATGTTCATGGTAGAGACATTATTGGTCGCAACGGGATACCGTCAGTGTTTAATTTTTTGGTCTGACTGAATTTTCCAACGTTCCTGCTTGTGCACCACACGTCTAGTTTCTCATTTGTCTATGCAATGTTGAATTATTGCATAGTTTCTTAGTGAGATCATCAATGAACAATCGGTTGGTAGATGAGCATATAACAGAGTATCCGTTGAATCAACCCGAGGGCTGAACAAACTGCTCGTGGTCAACGTTGTTCACCTTGTGAATCTCAAACTTGCCTTTCATTTCCAAAGAATTAGCATTATACCAGGTCCAGCTGAAAAAGGACATCCCAGCCTATGATTGCCTACTCTTGCCTGTTCATTCCAGAGCCCTTCTTGCATAACACAACTTGCTGGCAAGCCTACTCAGCTATCCTGCAACGAAATATACGACAGTTGAGTCAAGTAAGACAAACGCCAGTATAACGTTGTTCCACACTGTCATATATATTATTATATCACACATCTTATATGTATTGTGGAAACATGTGGAGTCTCATGAAAGCCCAAGAGTTTCTCCACGTTCTCCGATTTGGGTTTCACTAGCCTCAATCTAGGTAGAATTTAATCTTCTGGTTACACATAATACAGGTCGAACACGGTGTTTTGAAACGATTACAATTCAGTGAAAGCATGCAGCAGTAGTTTGGATTGTTATTACCAGCGGCAAAACTCAGAATAAAACCACCATTCTCAGAAGAAAAATTCGAATTATTTTTAGTGTGTGCTATTTGTTATCGTACCCGCTGGGAGATCTCTCATCTAACGATTTTAACACTGTGATGATTGGCGACAAACATATTTCCCACTACTGTTATTTTATTACGTGGTTGATGACGGTGTGCACCATTAGGCACAGAAAAGAAATGCCTAAATTGTTCAGCCCAGTTGTGTTATTACTACTGTGCTTAAACTTGCTCTGAGTTTAAGCCAAGTTGTTACTTCATTTCTGTATCGCTGGAATTGTCATGAGCACAAAACTCATTTCATCATTAAAACTTTAAATACAAGAAATTTCATTGCAGCAAGCGTGATGACGAATCCGAGTTTTCAAAATGGCCAGCAGAAGACAGTAGATGGTCGATAAACCATACTGAAATATGGAGAAGCTGTTTCCAACACGTAAATAAATGCGGTCTAAACAAGCTGTAGATCAAAAATTGATTGTGTTTGGTCGTAACCAAATTATTTGCAAGTTACTGTTCACGGAGTCTATCTGATACGCTTTGAAGATTGGGAATAGCATGATCATATGCAAAAACCTCATACTAATCGGAGAATTTGTTTGGTTTGATGTAGTTTACCAACGGAATCCGTCGACTGAGTACTAATTAACTTCAAAATATTTCACCAGAAACTTACATCAAGGTGATCAACCTCAGAATGTAGAAAGATTGAGGTATTGCATTTCAGTGCTAACATGATTTTATGGAAAACTCATTCAGAACAGTAAATAATTTTTACAAACTTATCAGAACAAATGGTGAGGACTACAAACCTGTGAAGTTGTCAAGAGAACTGCGCAAGTGACTATTTCAAGTGTCTCATAGCATAAACTGTTTGAACAACAGAATAGGCCATGATTGTGTTCAGGCTCCCCAAATGTGTTAGTCTTTTGTACCATGTACCTTCCTTATCTTATGAAAATTGCAGTCTACACTCGATTTACTTCCGTCACGTTTCGGATGATGGAAAACATGTTCCGCAGATGGTAACAACAGCGGAAATCGACGAGCCTTTGTTCGATTTATCCACAGTAGCTCTTTGGATGCATCTCACCCAGCCCACAATAAAAAACAGTTATATCGATTTTTCTTCTGAATACAGCTAGCTGAACTTTTATGTAAACTGGTTTCTTCAAGTAATGTACCACTGATTTTTAATCCCCCGTTGCAACATCGTTTGTAAGCAGTGTGATGTTCACAGCAACTTTTCGTTACTTTAAAACTAATGTAAACATGCCAAAAGACAAGAATTAATAATCTGTATACACTTGATCACATTCGCATGTCCGTGAAATGAATTCCACGAACAGTAGGTATCCACTGGTTAACACATCATTGTAGTGTCATATATTTCGGTTAAGTGAAAGGCTACTGATAAAGTAGATCGAAATCGAATTACAGAATGAGTGTTTTGCATTAACAACGTCCACTTCGAGAAGATAGACAGCTTGAAGTTTTGCGAAAACTTGTGAGTAAATAAAGAGAACAATTGGAAGGTCATGGTTATCAATAAGTGGAAAGGACCACTGGGCCACAAATGTATATAACTTCTTTGGAACAAGCAGTTCTCAAGTTACATTAAACTCAAACGAATAGGATCACATTTGTGTAACTAAAATGCCATCTACGAATGTCGGTATGTTGAAGACGATTTTCCTGCATTATAATATGACAAGCACTAACGTTAGAAGATAATTGATTTATTTAACCTGAAGGAATGGATGACGAGTTATCTGATCTCACGGAGTAGTTGATATATGTGTTGTGATTCCGCTTAATTTGTTGACTGCAGTGAGTACCGACTACCCAGTTCGTTCTCCATTTGAACAGCAACCTAATTGTGCTATTGTCCACAAGGTTTGCGCTGACAGGTATTTGGATTCCCAAAGCAAACATAAACATCGTGAATTGAGAGAGCTAACTGCGTTGATTGGACTTCCTGGAAATCAAAAATGTGACTAATCATAGCAAGTACAAATATTGCGTGAACTTTTGGTGTTAGAATGAATGTGCTTATACTCCGAATATGTGGGCGCCGCAGCACAGTAAATTTACTGCGCTGATCCCACAAAATGTATAGTGGTTCTGCTATATTCACTGATTGGTAGCAAAATCAGTGAAAGGGTTATTCAAACCAGAAATTTAGCGGAACTGATCAAATTCGAGTTTATGTGAATCGTGAAACTTCTCTCAACTACGATTATATTTCTAACGGATATTGTAACGAACCTTGAAATAATCCGTGTTTATCTTCGACACGCAAACGATATGACTCAACAGAATGCTAATTAACTGGAAATCTCAAAATCAGTCGGCCTGTTTTAGCATTTACCTATCTTGAAATGGGTCGACCTAATGGATTTCGAAAACCCAACTCTACTTAACTCAAGGGAAATTAAAAATAATGTTTTATCTGGGAAATTCCAGCCCATGCCCCCAGCACACAAACAGCTGCAGTAGCTTGTCATCTTCGGCTAGAAAGACGAGATCATGAACAAACAATAAAACCAAACAGATTATCAGGATATTGTGAACCGGAGTTAAGTTAGTTGATAATCGTAATTAACCCGGAATTTCAATGATCTTCAAGAGTCAATATCCAATCGCAGAGGGGAATATGTCACCAAAAGGGAATTTGGTAGACCGAATCAGTGCTATTCTAGAGGGAGAATTGACACGCCACAGATTATTTTCACGGGAATGTTAAAAATCACAGAACGTGGAGACTCCATGATTATGGATGAATTCTGGAGAGCGGTAAAAGTAAATCTCCCAGGTTTGTAAACCCGTTACAGTCGATTCCTTCGTGAGAGCTGCAAATATCCGGCGTTTGTATTTGATAAACGGCAAGTTCTTTTCTGCACGAGAGATTTCAACGTGTAATGAACGATAATTGTTTAGGGTCATATTGTATGGAGAACGTTTTCAGTAGTTTTCATTACGAGCTCGTAGAACGGAGTCTCATCTCAACCAGGATTAGCCCATTTGGACGCCTAAACAGAAGCTGTATGTAGTTGTGAGTTTTTCCATTACTGGGTTCACATAACCGCGTAAATGTGCGAATAAAACGTCACACATTCAGTCGTTGCATAGTTAGTTACACATTGTTCACAAGAATTGATGGCATCTTTTAGACAGATGTGAGGATCAAAATTCCTCAATAAGACCGAAAACTTGCGCTTCTCATAATCAGTATGCTCGGTTCAATACAAATGGACTTGACTTATAGGTTCACTTAGAATATTTATCAAATGCAGTATCCATATAGTAAATATTTGGCATCCACATGAAAATTGTTATTGATTCCAACAATAGACAAATAAATCATTCCCGCAATTATTCTGAGGAGTAACAAAGAATATCTACAATTTCACGGGACTACACCTTGATACGATGTTTTGATGTATAATCAAATGTGGCGTCACGCCGTCTATCGTGGGTGAATTATTAGATTTAATCACACTAGAATTGTGGAGCTGTAATTTCACTTCGCGGGGATTTATGCTTCTGTGGCAACTTGTGTGTGTTTGTGTAATGTTGAATTACCGCTTTTCGCTTATCAACCAGGGAAACTGTGCTTACGCGTCAAAAGCATCCGGTTGTTTAATCCCTATGTTTTACTCTTAGTCGATGACGGCAAAGAAACTTGTATTCTAATTGCAACCTGTACGCTTACAGCTCGTAGAGCAAAATCGCTGTATTGAAGCAGTCGTCCGTCGAGGAGCCCAGACCATGAGCCAACGCCAAAATCAGCCAGATTATTGGAGTGCAGCCAATGGAAAAGTTGAAGCCGAGTAGTTCATCGCAATTGGTCGTGGCCCACAGGATTACGATTTGATTCATAGCAATAAATGTGCACATGATAAAGAATGTGATGAACCGAATGGGTAGTACTTCATCAAAGGAGACGAAATGTAGTGAATCGAATTGCTTCGATCCATAACAACACTGCATACCATAAACAAAGTAGAGCTCGCAAGTGATTCCGTACGCATCGCGCGTCGAATGGTCTTCATTATGGGACCGTAGTACCGGATTGTGCGTCGTTTGATTTTGATTGACTAAAAGATGGAAAATTGATGTGTGTCCGTTGGTTTAAATGACCAGTCCATGTTTGGTATTTAGCTGCGGCCTTTTATCCAACCACCCAGAACTGCAACGAAGGAATTCCAAATTTGTGCGGTAAACACCGATTCGCTCATTCCTCACAACAGAAGAGGACCACTAAATATGAAATGTAACATTTGCTTGAAAACCGCGACCAAAACCAACCTCATAGGAATAAATATTTTGAAGGTGCGACGACCAACATTAATTCAGTTACTACCCAAGTGAATCATTCATGTGAATATTGTGAAATCATGTGAGGAACATTCGAAGTAAACTCTGGGCATCTTCGAGACTGTGAGTATAACGAACTGGCAATATTATTGTCATCACGTGGTGCATTGGAATGAACGTTATTTCAAAATATGTGTGCACAGACGAATGGTTCTTCTCTTTATCGATTTATAAATGCAGACAAGGTTAAACACAAATTAAATGTTTACCTCACAACGTTCAGTGAATTTTTCTCAACTTCTGTAGGCTGAATAGCTTGTTGGCTGAATTTCTTATCTCACTGCACATTGGGAGTAGGCACTATTAACCAGGTGAAAGTAGACATTGTTCTTGTATGCTCAGTGTCAGTATGTATTGGTCAGTCTTTCTGTCCGTAGGGCCGAACATAAGGATGACAGGAATGTGGCGTGATTTGCTGTCATTTCTCAGTCTAGCTATGACTTGCCCCACAATACCAATCTTACAAAATTCTTGGATGGAGTGGTCCTCGCGAATTCGAGGAGTGACCAATGACTGAACGCAGACAATATTCTTCGTTGATTGTCTACTGTTTCTAATATTCATAAGACATCATCGAACTGAATACCGGACCATACTGGCTCAGTCATTACTCTGGTTTCCCCGTGTTAAATTAACACTAATATCTCTTGAGCCACAATGAATTGGACTGTCAATTTCGTTACATCAATCACGCATCTCATCATATAGTTTGCACACATGAATCCAGGTTTATCGCTTATGTTGTGGGATTATCTTCTATAGGTTTGTTTCCAGGAACGTATCGTGGATTGCATTCAGATATGAACAGGACAGTCTCCGCTTGAACTATACTCGCATAACAAACGGGAAAGAGCATTCCTCATTCGTTTAAAATGCCGTAATAGTATATGAAGTACTGATGTGAACGAAAAAGCCCCAGCATGTGCATGATGTAATCGCCTAACACAAAATTACAGGTTTTGTTTCTGTTCACACGATTAAACTCTGAATTGGGCACTACCAGTGACAAAAGAGCAGCTTGAAACTAGACGTATTATTAAGCTGAACATGACGCGATTTCTGGTAGCCATCAAAATCCTATCTAAGTGGTTTGAATGGTGAACTTTCCATACAACAGTTACAGCGTTCTACAAGTCTTCCAGTTCGAATCAGTGAACATTTGTATTTCCTACACTCATTCTGCAGCATTTCGATAATCTGAAGAAATATGTGCCTCAAGTCATCCTCCATCAGTATATCCTATGTTTGCTGATGTACGCGTCAGTTCTATGTGATCAAAATCAATCGGTTATCAGTTTTGAACTGAGATTTGGATATCGAAAGATGCATTATATATTACTTATGAACACCATTTAGAATAGTAATGATAACTTTAGATGCACGACAAAAGGATATTTACTCAACCAAACATGTAATCATCCATTATTGTTTTTAGGCCAAACACGGAAAACTAGCATAAGTAAATGAACGCTGTGAAAGTCATCGTATTTAATAAGATACTTGTGAAGTGATAGATGGTCGGACAGTAGCATTCTGTTAATGTGACGTATGTTATCAACATGCAGAACATTAATCAACCCAGAGGTTGGACCATGAACAAATTTGGAATAAACCATTAAGCAAGTGAGGTTAATCTTACTAATGAGTTATTATTAGAAAACAAAACCAAAATGTTCAATCGCTATCTTGAAAACGGTCTGAATTTTGCCTGATCGCCAGACAAGCGCACACAAGTAAATGTGACTTGTAGTGATAGAATCTCTGGTGAGTTCGTCAATTTGACTCCATGTTTTCCACAAAACAGGATGTCTCATGCCAATGTGTTCCAACCCGGTGTTCACAATAACAGTCTGCCAGTTGATATACGGCATTCTCAACAATAGTCTACCTTTCTTGGATGGACTCGTTATTAGACGTACGGATGACACGTTACTGAGCTCAGTCCACCGCTTTGCTCCTATTGCATACAAACGGGGTTTGGTCAAGACACTGTTTCATAGAGCCAGGCTTATTTGCACTCCAGATAATCTGCAGAACGAACATAAGTTGTTGGGACAAACTCCACTGGTAAATGGATACCCCGACAAATTCCTTGAGGCACATAATACGGTGAAAAAAAGCACTGAGCCTACGATGCCAGCTCAAAAGTAAGATATATTTCTATTTTTGCTACTCAAACCTGACCATCAAGCATACAACATAATGCACAAATTAAAGTTTGCTCTGGCGCAATCATATGCGGCCGCGCAGTTGAGCTGATGTCAAACCACCATAGGACCATTTCCCCGCAATCGTGAAAGAAGTTTGTCAAATTGTTTTGTCTCCCATGCTGTGTACCAGTTCACTTGCTACTGCAATGGTGTTTACGTAGGCAGAACAGGTCGACAATTATCACAGCGAGTCGCCGAACACATCCCGAGGTTGGTGAAGCAAAAGATGACGCACCAGCCTCAACTAGGTGCACTGAAGGTTCGAAATCTAACGCCATATATCGCTAAACACCTTATGACAACAGGTCACCAAGTTGATCCGTTAAACTTATTCAGGATACTGTTGTACAATCGAAGCCCGAAGTTATTAACTTTCTGCGAAGCGATGCTCAACTGAACGTAACAGCCGACCTTTTGTACACGAAAATGGTTGAGGCAATCTATCGGGTTGCTATGACCATGATTACTTAATGGTTAGTGTGTTTGTAGGCGTGTCTAGTCCCAGTTTGTCCTTAGCCAAATGATATATATAACTGGCGTGAATTACGTTTGTGACTGACGGGAGTGAATGAACTGTTACCATGTCACAATGTATGTCTTCCTACTGTTCTGGTGAATACAGTTGTCGAGTCATAATTGTGTGCTCTCGGTTTGGTTGAAACTTAGAAACATTGCACTACGCAAGGCTGCTCACTTGTAGCCGGACTACATACTAATCGCACTCAGTATTCTTGATGGTCCACACGTGCACGCTGGCTCCTGTATTTTATACGAGACTTCTCAAACCAAAAGCTCATATTTTTCGTCACATTACGTAGATGAGGGCAACTATGTAGGTATATCTCCTATAGCTGTCAAACGGATGTGTTTTGCAGTCTCTCACATGCTGCATTGTATGTACTGGAATGTGGAACGCGGTCGCGGCAGAGATAGGCCGGATTGTACTGACAATTTCCCAAACCATGTGGAGAACAGAAAATCAGGCTTGATGAATTAGTTTCCTATGTGCAGTATATCCAACACTAATTTGCTATTTTATATTACTTTTCCCTACCATCCAACGGTGAATCAGTCTGTACGATTGCCTTCAAGGTTATTTCTCTAATGACACATGTTGACTTTCACAGACATTGTTATCGTCTATGATACACGGCATCTCTCTATTAATAGCATCCAAATCATATCACTCCGGCAGTTTCCAACTTCCTTTCACTGTTACTCCCGGACTCCTTACGTGTTATTTGGACTCGCAAATCCACTTGATCTATTTTTCGTATCAAATCACACAAGGGACTCAAGGTCATGAGTTTATTAGCCGAATTTCTGAAATCTTGGCTTCTACATAACTTACTCGAATTCCTTGAGTTGGATTTCAGATGAGTTCTTGAGTTCCAGTCTGGTAAGATGTAGATTAGCAGTAAATGGATACGAGACGAGAAGATTGAAGACATTTCTCTTGTCGTTCACGCCGACCAGTACTTTCTTACTAAACTCATCTAACATGATAGTACCCTGATTTTCGTAAACGTGAGTATGCCGACTACTGGAAAATCGCGCCATCGCACACTAGTTATTTTGTCCCATGATCAATTTATTGTGCTGTATACACGGCATATCAACTCTGGAATAAGAGTTCATTTTTACCAACGATACAAACTTGCATGGTATCAATTTCGCTAACGTTAGGAAATAGAATTACAAAATTGATTTCTTTCTGTGAGTGAACGATTCATCAGAAAATCTGTTTAACATTATGCGGTGATTCAGTTGAAGCTATAAACCGATTATAGTTCAGTCGTATTCAGTTAGAATGTGGTGCACGGGATAAGAAAATGTTGGATTGAGATTGGTGCATCTGGTATCCACCAATGAACGTGAACGGGGTTTAGTGTGGTTAATTTAATTGGTTGTATTTCACAGCGGACAATAACACACTGGAGAAGTTAATATTATTGGAGAGAATTGAATGCCAGTTGTATAAAATATCCTACCAAGATCACGCACCATAAAAAATGAGTTCGAAGACGTTGCTGCTTCTGTGTGTAGTTGTCTTCGTAGCAGGTGAGCTTATTGTATTTAACCTGACTAGTATTCGACTTGCCGAACACATACTCACAATTTTCATCTTTGCGTCAAGAACAAAGACAATTGCTATTCAGTAAACATGTATAATTTATACAGGGTAACCTGAACAAATGATCAAGTGGTTAAATTAATGGCAATACACTACTGGAAATGAATGATGAATACGCATTTCCAGCCAAATCTCACCAGAAATAACGTTTACAGTTGTAGGCGCAAACAAAGACCGGAATAGATTCGACGATCCCCATAATACCTTCGGAAATCCGTCCGATAGTTCAAAACCAAGTAAGTTCTGTCAGACAAACACAATTTTTATACACACTAGAGAGAGTTTGCTGATTTTGCATTTTCAAATGGTGTGGTTAGTTCACTCGGGTGGAAATCTGGAATAATTCAGTTCATCATATTATCTGAACAGATGCATTTTATTCTGTGATTTTAGGTAACCATATCAAGGATGGAAATCGCGGACAGAGAATAGGAAAACGCCCAATACAAATGCTGCGTTTGGGTTAATACAACAGAATATTCTAATAGTTTGTAACGCACGACACTTCTCTTGAACTTATTCATGTGCTCCTCTTGCTTATATATTTGTTTTTTAATTCCAAATAAAATTTAATGAGAGTAATTCACAACCGGCCTTTCGTTTGTCAATCTTGTGGGTGGTAATTTGAATGGTGCAATTTTCGCCTGAACTTGAATGACCGTTTGACATGTTCGGTTGCGTTCAATCAATTTTATATTAGACTTCAATGAATTGGGGCCGCCTGTGTTGGAGAAAATGAATTGCCTATTATTAATGACGTCTTTATCCGTTTGTTCAGGAGTTAAAACACTTTTACAATGACTCTTCCTCCACGGCTTCTATCTAATGCAGTAGTTAAAGCATAAAAACTTTTTGCTAACAATGGATACCTTGAATTGCTTGGGTAACAGATTAGTTAATTGCTTAAATTCCGATCTACAACAAACGAGGGTTTTTTAACCATCCAGTCAGAGATGCACACCATGTACCCCCAACACAACTCTTTGCTCAACTTCACCTTCCCCACTGATTAAGTTCTATGGCACACATTGAAAATATCGTTCGCACTTTGCACGAGTCAACTCGGTAGTATATTCCGGACTGTCGTAAGTTATCTGGCTGCTTTTTGCCGCATGCTCATCTCGCGGAATACATGCTTGGTGAAATACAGCGAGATAACAGATGTGTATTAATGCACAATTCTACATACGCCCACAAAATTACGAGGAAATTTTCGCTGGTCTACACGTCCTCACAATCTTACACATATGTACTTACAATTATCAGGATGTATGTTTGTAATATTCTAGTGCGTTAATATCGGCGGACGTCAATTTTGAACAAAATATGTGGTACTCCCTCATCCACACGAACGAAACTGTAACATCTCATTGGAATCACTTTTGTGAAATACACCGAGTGGTGGACGTGAAGTCAATGGCTGATTGAAAATGGCATACTAGATTTAACGTGGTCCTCAAACGTCAGCATTAGATTCACGTAGATGATAGTGTTGCCGACAAAATTATCGCTATGATAAAAGTGTTGATTACTTTCAAAGAAAACAAAACGTAGACAAATTAGTCTGCGAAGATTTGCTATGCTTCTACTCAAGAGAACGCTGCCAATCGGGGAACACGTTAGCAAGTGTCTCTTGATTTACATCATCGGTTAGAACGCGTCTTTGTACAACTGATGAATGACGCGTTCATTTTTTGCTCGGGAGAAGCATATCTATCGAGCTGAATAAGGAACAAACAATTATCTACCACACAGAAGTTTTAAGGTAATCTTGTCTGAAGTAAATATTTGAATAAGTTTCATTAGGGTGCTTCACAAGTGGATTTCACATGAGCTCAAACAAAATGAATTATGCGCCCAAATGTGTTGACACAGACAGCAAACATTGGAACATAGTAAAAATTTGCGGTATTTTTCGTAACTACCTGAAACCAAGGACTGAGGTTTATGTAGTATTCTGGAGTGTGAACTAAGGTAACAGTTCTTCGCGACAAACATCCTTCGTTCTACGGTGGAAGTGAACTTAGCTGTTTTGTTTAACAGAAAGTGAGACAACGAAATTTCGTACAACCAATATGTTACATCCAGTGCGTTTGTGTTAGATATGCATAACGGTGGAACAGTATTTACTGTAAAATATGCGACAATTTTATGATGAGCATTTAGAGTGTAAACAACAGTCTATATAATGTTATTTACCACCCAAAGTAATCATTTGTGTAAAAATTTCGAACATGTGTGTGAAATTAAGCGGCAGAAATGAGCTGATGCAGATTTTTGAAATATACATAGAAATGGCATCATATTCACTGACAATATAATGATGTTGATTTGCACTTCGATTGAAAAATGAGAATCAAAAGTGTTGTTTCTTGGCTCCCCATCGTCTAAGTTACATGTCTGTTAAGGTGAATGGGAAAACCTTGTCAAATGGTTGACTGAACTGAGCATAGTTTCAACAGAGTTGAACATAAAGTAAGGGTTCCGCTAGCAATATTTTTATGAGTACAAATATGTTGAACATCAACAACATTTAAAGGATGTTTAGATTTTGTAAGAAAACTGAATAAATGTAAACTGAACTTATTGTCTTAGGGCATATTTTCAGAAAACCTAAATATTTGAGAGATGTGGCACAGTTAATTTTCGTTTGGTGATTGAGGTTCTTTCTGCCTCTGCTGTTGGATTTGCCAAACATAGGAATACAATGAATGTTGGCGTGAATGGCTCACCTCTCCTGGCTTGACCCTGCCATATTTCATCTTTACAAAGCTTTGAAGTGTTACCATTCCGTACGTGATTCAGTGGTACATGCCATTGGTAAGGTGTTACTGCAACGTTTCATCATATGTCCTCTGGGAACAAAAACTAGGGTTTTTGTAACTCACTTGCTTCTGATCATTATAACGCATATACCACAGTGAACTACAAGCAGTGTTAACAAAATCTGAAGGATACACTGTTGGAGGGCGAACTCAACCTTGAATCACGTGTTACTGCTGGCTACTTGTCTTTATCATGTTTGCTGTTTTAATCAGGTTAAAGGTACTGCAATAAGAAGCGATTGTTCTATGCCAATACTATGTCGTCATGAATAACAAATAACATAAGCTGAAATAAATTAAGAGAGAGGACGTGATAGTGTTGAAACCTGCACAAGTCAGTTAACGTTTGAAGCTGGGAAGTGAAATAATATATTTTTGTGATATTGTAGGCAAGTTAAACGATATTGGTCGAGTTATGTTAATATCAGCATGAAAACTGAATTTTATTTGAAGCGAACACACAAATCAGTTTCACATTTATTATAAGACAGTAAAAATATGTTCCCACAGTACAAGTATTCATGCAATCGCTGGTCAAAAATTAACGGTCACGCTGATATCTCAGCCTAGCATAAATGTTAAGGATGGGTAGTGGAAATTAGCTGACGATTTTCTGGTTATGATATAATCTGAGAAGGCTCGAGCTCTTCATTCGCATAACACAGATAAAATGTCATGATCTATCTTTACAACCGAGTCAGCAGTACTCAGCAAATCCGGAACAAACTGCAACTAGCAATCAACATTCAGAAGTTTTAAATGTCATACTTTTCTCCGCTGAGGAAATAAAACACGACTGGGTTTGATGTTTCGTGGATGTTCACCGGCCTTCACAGTGCGATCATATGAATTCAGTTATTTCCATTGTGATTATCAACACATCATAAATCAAATAAAGTGGTTCGAATCATACCTATGGACAGAATTGCAGAGACTGTCAAGACTTACTCCAGTTGTGAGTTATTCTGTCTGTTCAATACTATAAAACATCCAGTAGCATTTACTGTGTATATGTATAAAATTTGGAGGTAGAGTAACCACACGCGATAGCTTGTGAGTCAAGATGACTAAATAATATATTACGCAACATGTGTATTTCTTTCGTTTATTTGGCCAATCTCTGGGATCTACGTAACTCGGGTTTAAGAAAATATTGGGAATATACAGAAATCTGTGTACACAAAGAAAATGTTCAGTAAATGCATCACAGTCCACGAAGATTTTGAAGAATTACTTTTGTGGCAGAACAACAAACACCGGTATACAACTGAGTCAGTCCTCTGACGAATTAATCACGTGCGTGTTTATGAAATTTCTGCAGATGGTCAACGCTTGTTCTAAGCAAAGGATGATTTATTGTAACTTTCCTGCATCCGGCATCATGAAATTAAATCAACAGAATAGTTCGTAAGGTTCAACCCTACAAGCTGAATTCGTACATGAAAAGGCTAGTCTTTCTTGTCTAAAGTAATTTACCTGTTTACACATGTATGCGTGCATCAATACGATCATAACCATGAGTCTATCAAGTGACTATTGCCAGAATTTCACTTCAACCGCGTACTGATCGTATTCTGGACGTTCCCGTGGGCAAATGCTAATAACTGACAGCATCAAAACAAGTGTTGCGAATGTGGTCTAGGTTACATTGGTGTTACCCACTCATATCGTTATTCAGTAATGCATACAGATGACAACACTGCTGTATACATGATGCGACCTTTGTGCTCGTCAGATAAGGTAAACGATATGTGAACACTAGTTGCTGGCGAATGTTGTTGGGGTTAGCTAATGTAAAGTAAAATTTGTCCCGGTTTTCCACTCGTCGACCCACTTTAGTCAACCCTCTCCAAAATATTGGAAACGGGCTTCAGTTTGATTCGAATCTGGACTACTTACCAGTAGTCAAAACATTTCATACAATTTGTGCTTCCAGTTTTCCTGACCATACAGCAGCGGGCAAACAGGTATATCATTCTGAAGCTGACTGAACAGCTCGATAAATACTTTGGTTCAGCTTGTTTGATGATGCGTAATAGAAATTTTGTTGCTCAATGCTCAGAAAATTTGTTTTTGAGTTAAAATGCGCTTCGCAAATGTGGTGTGTATTGGTAACGAACTCCAATAAACGTTCAACGCTTGTTTTAGATTTTAATTCAGGGAGAATAGCCAAACTGTTATTCGTCATATGAAGGCTGAGTTTTATTTTGGGGTGCACTGAAGACGCTTTGAACACTGTTCGCTTACTTCGTTTTTAATCGCTATGCCCTAAGCACTTGCATCTTAACCCACAATTCAATCAGTGAAACCTGTAGATTGCCGAACATCGCAAAGTGCTGCACCCACATTTATGGATCTATTCAGACTTGCCTACGGGGTATATGTACAAAAATGTATAGCATGGATCAGTAGGTCTAAACTGTGTATGCATTAGTTAGATTTCGCCTAAGATTAAGAAACGTAACGCTTTACATTTGGTACACATTTGGTTTAAATTGTCTAGAATAAAATTGGTTTATTAATGTGAGTGCTATTGATTATTGCGTAGATCAACCTATAGCAGGTTTGTACCGTGTAATGTTAGGTTCCTCATGCTGTGATTTAAAATATGTGGCAACAGACTTCTTAATTCCCATGCTGTAGGTAACATTCAGGATAAAATGTTGGAAACAAACCACAGGGGAGCATCGCGGTTGAAGCCAGTTAAAACAGAACGATCAACCTATTTTGTCTCATCGCTGCTGGAATGAGGCTGTCTCCCATAGCTGTTAAACAGTGCTGTAATTTGTGGTATCTATTTTGATGTGGGTTTCAGATACTTATTATGATTCCGCATTCACTTTGTGAACGCAAGAGAAACCTACTCGATATCTGACATCCACATATACATATATCGTTTGCATTGAACAGTAACACACTCATCTCCATTCAAGCGAAAAACAAACGGTGACCATAAATTTAAGCAACAGATGTGTAAGAAGGTGGGTGTGACGAAAAACTGTCTGTCTTATTTGGGGCGCTGCATAGTTAGCAGCACTGGACAGTTAACGAGTCTGCTCACAAGAGTAGCAAGCGTTGAAAGCCTAGTCAGCAAACGAGAGGTTATTTGTGCGACATGTAACGAACGGATTTCAGTGAAAGGAGAAAATTGCTTTAAGATGCAATAGAAAAATAAGATGAAATAGAAAGAACAGCCTCAAAAAATCAAAACTTTTGAGGGTACATGTTTGCTATCAAAGTCAAGCCTCACGCATCAGCACAGAAAATTATCCCGCATAGTTTAACACCTATCAGAGGGGTGGCAACGGTTAACGCCAGATTTTCTGCATGAACATTTCGTAGGTATTTAGGGAACCTAAAACAGTCAGTAGACATAAATCTGTGAAGGTCAAAAAATAGTGCTACATGAAGAGGGAGATATACTGACGCGAAAAGAGTATGTCGCAGGTGAATGATAAACAGAGTTCATATCACAGCCCGAAATATGGAGGACCGACTGAATGGCAGCATTGTCAGAGTGAGGTCTGTACTTCGGAAGCTTGTCTGTCCAGGCAAGTTGGTTTCGGCAGTCATCCGGTTTATTGACGTCAGGCACCAGAGCAGCACCGTCACGAACCACGATCACATCGGGTTTGTTGAATGAGTTTGCTGTTGGTACTCGCAACTCCTCGAAGACTGTGTAGTCCAAGTTACGCAGTAGGTCCGCCAGGTGTTTGGTCACGCGGATGTGTCGAGCACAAAGCACGTCATGGGTGATCCAATGTGATTACAGAGTATAAGCGAGTCTTTCAGGTTGACCACAGTTTCCACGGCAGAGAACTGGGTTGTCACTTAGGTCACCTGGTGAATTTCGGACCTGAGTCCGCAAGAGACTACATCTGAGCTGGATGGCAGGAATAAAGATCTTGGGGAAGATGCGATCTGGGTTGAACAGCCAACGATTAGAAAGTGGAGATCGTGATACTTCCTGAAGGCCATAGTCGTTTAGACGAGGATACCGTTCATCCATCCACCCCGCGTTGACTTCCTCTTTGTTTGTCACCACAACTACCTGAAATCGCACCAGAGCGTTTATTTCCCTCAAGATAAGGCCAAACGAATTATCGTTGACCACGTTCCGCAGAGCTGGACAGTAGTCTCTCCACTCGAGATTTGCGCGAGATTGGAATAATGGTGAACGAACTCGGAATGCCCAGACCACTCAAACAAACTGGGAAGCGGATTTAGCTGATTGGTGTGTCTTTAAGAAAGCGGAGTCATAGCCAAGCGAACCAGCGAATCACACAGTTCTTAGCTTTCAGCGTGTTGCGGTGAACTCCGCCCACTATTAACAAGTGATTCACCCCCGGGATCAGATGACGTCTCAGGATTTCTAGTCGTTTCTGTGGCCTCCACTGAGCTTTGGTGGTTTCATCCAGCATCGTACGAAGCTGCAAACGATGATTAGTGAATGCTTTATCTTTCCAGATGAACGGGATACCAAGATGGTCCATCGTGTCAGAGATAGTTAGTGAATGGATAATATCCGGGCGAAATGAATACACTCGTTAAGTGTAGCGGTTACGTTGAGTTTATGGTCACCGTGGATGACCGCGAGTTAAATCTTATGTTTGTTGATCTTCAGTCCGGATAGTTCCAGATCAGTAGCAGCTGCTGCAAGCTCAGAGATAAGCGTAGGATTCTCAACCAAAAGGATCAGATCACCGGCGTAGGCGAACCGTCTGACCGGTGTATCGTGCAACTGGTAGGCAAGCTCCGGTCAAGATAAAGCAAGCACCTCATCCACCCACGATGAATAGAAACAGAGACAGTGGGTCATTCTGGCAAACAGCACGCTCTGATTGTAGGTATCACAGTTTGAACATCACTTGGTAACAGGGTTATTGAATATTCAACAAAGGCACTTCTTGGGTAGCGATGAAGTGCAATTGATTAGGATTTTAATTTGTCTAACGCAAATGCTACCCATGTTACAGCAGAAGTGAAGTTTCCAATGACTTATTAATACCATGAGGAAAAGGCACCAACCAGTATATCGTAGCTTATACTCGTTTAACGAGTCTGTTTTAAACGACGACCTCCGATTATCTAGTAGGGTGTTTTCCACAATGAATACTAGGTCATAATGTGCAGTGTTATTCACCGGTATTGCCCTGACATCTTCACAAAAAAAAACACTACCGTGCGTTCGTCTTCTTGTTACGTGGATAGGCTGATTGGATAACATGCATAATACCCCACACTTCCAGAATGTTATTAAACTTGGAATTATAAGTTACAGCTCAGGTTATCAAATGAAGATGCCTGTGTTGACTTCGTCAAGAAGCACCTCATTACTACCCGTTCAGCGACAGATTCACGTAGGTTAATGCAATATAATGAAGAGTGTGCAACCGTGCTAACTTAATAAGAAAACCTACTCTCTCTTGAGTTTATAGTTCAAACTGCACTGGACGTCTTGAAGTTTCAAGGTGATTTAGCTGCGCATTGGAAGTGTGTATTGTGCACTGTGTAATACACGTAATATATAGTACGTCGGCAACCATTACTCCCATTCCCGAGGTCGAACAAGTGAGCCTGTTGTGATGTGCGCAAATTCGCAGACTGATTCAGCATACAAGAGCGCTAACAAGATTTCGAATGCTAAGTTCGGAAAAATTGTTTTTTTATCAAATGGGCAAATGATGGTTTGTTAAGTGTATAGTAGCTGTTGGCTACAAACACTTAATCATTGTCATTTCACCTAAGCGGTGGCCAACTCGTGAAACTGTTATCACACCTACGAATTTTGAAGTAAAACAAACTTTAATTGGATTTTTATAAACAGGATGTTTCCCATTCCTTATAATCAACCGGGTTTGATTCTCTTTCCAGATATACGCGCAAAATTTACCAGTTAACCCCGATTTATGGACCTTCTCATGTATTTTACTTCTGAGGCTCAAATGGTCACAGAAATAATCTACATCTGTGTCCAGCGAGACTTGACTACACAGATAGTCATAGAGTTTCCACTATGCATGGAAAAACGCTTTTATTATCTCACCCATCACACCTCGTAAAATCTGTCTCAGTTTCTTGGTTGTCGGTGGAAATCACTTTGTAAAACCAGCTGACTGCTTTCACTGTTGAAAGTAACTGTTTACCCCATAACAATGTACGATCCTGACTCAAATATTGAATCGGCTGGCATGAGATTCCCATCAAACATAAGCTGCAACAGCTACGACTGCAAACAAAGCATCACAATTTCGAGCACTTTCACCCGTAACCAGTGCAAACTGGCAATCCGATGTGAGCTGTCTATCCACAGCAGCCTAGTCTAAACACGCTCCATCCACGTACTTTCAAATTTTCCCGCTACCAATAATGTTCATGGAATTTTTGACAGAGCTGATAGGAGCGTTTACTTGCAACGCGAAGGGTAGCCGGTTCGCAATCCCATTCGTAGTATCTCCACATGAAGAGCCAAAACAAGGATGGAATCGGTCGTGCAGTGTTGGTTTGAGGATGAGTATCAAGAAGCATTACCTTGTTTTACTCAGTTAACTATTGTACCTTGGGGCAGTTGGTCGTTGGAACACCCGTAGGGCAAGCAGTGGATATGAAACCATTAGCTGATTGGGTTATCCACATGTTTTTTCGACGGACCAAACTAGAGATATCAGCTCCGACCACACCGGCGTACAAAGATGTGACATTAATGTTAAAGATACGGCTGCCCCTTATGCAATCATGGGGTTTCCATTGTAGATCGGTCCACATCTTTAGCCTCAGGCTTAAGTCACATTCGAATTAAAACGTTGGGTATGTAAATGTTAGTATATGTAAAAGCTGAACGGGTTCATTTATAACACGGCCGACGTCATCCTCAGGGTGCTGGATAGCTCTGAGTCCTGATATATTTCAGTAGTGTTAATTTATTGGAAGGGTGTAGAGTGAATGACCCCAAAACATATATGAGCCAGCTTGGGTTGCATGTGTATCCTTCATTTGCGATTAAATTTGGAAAACAGTGTTAGATCTTCTCAGCGATTTGTTTCGTTTAGCTGTATTTCATTTAACTAAAGCAGATCATTTTTATCACATACAGTAGAAGAAAGATGAGATTAGCAGCAAATTGAAGAATCGATAGATAAATACTATCTACGTTTATGTTAAGTTGAAATCTGTAGACAAAACGGCATGTGTGGAATGAAGTGTACCTTTCATTGATGGTAGGGATTGGCTGCAATACTGTGGAAACATATACCTCCTAATGAAAATTCGACGATGATCGTTGGCATAGAGTGGAATATTTTCACGGAGGTGAGTTGAACACCACTTGGCTCACAGCAAGCTTTTCACTTCCTTAAAAGCTCCAACCACACCCACTGTCATGAGTTAAATATTTGTGCATCTGATTTGCCGGTTCAAGTTTAACGAATGAAAGCTTAAAAGAAATGGAGAAATTCTGGAAGACATCCAGAATTCTTTATATTCAAATAGTTTAATCTGCATCTGGCCATATAAAAAGGAATTGCTCCATCATGCTACTCTCAGGTAAGTCGTAAAATTTACACTTCAGGTAGGACAGACATGCAAACATCTTATTCGTCGAAGCGGAGTACGCACATGTCGCGAGGTGTTTTACACTTCGATGCGCTGTCGTCAGTAGCCAACTTTCAACTGACAAACGTTACGTAAGTTGCACAGGGCAAAACCAAGTAAAACAATCAACCAAATAATTTTGACCTGTCGGTTGCTCATGACATTGCCTCATCTGCAAACAAAATTGTAGGCATCGTGATCAACAGCGCTCCAAAAACAAGTCGTATGATGTGGTTCAGAAGTTTTTCGAATATATATAGTCCTTAGAGTTAGACACATCATAAGCGAATATCAGGAACTCTAGATTTTCAGCTCGAATTTCATAAACTGTATGTGTTCTGGTGGCACGCAAGAAAATGCAAAAAAGTTCGCATTGCGGGACATACAAGCCTAAGTGGGTTGAGAGGAAACCGCCGGATAAGTTGGTCTGACATATTATGTCTCTCAATTTGAACGCCATAATTTCTGGAAGGAATGATGTGTTCAAATGATAGTTGATATCGTCTTAAAATAATAGGGCCCGAGTTTCTTCACCTGGACCATTTCATCAACGCAGTTATTCGGCCGAATTGTCAAATGAATAGAATAGTGTGAATAGCTAATGATAAATATCAAAGTTTGTTTCCG
>LUCH01017775.1:0-25308 GCA_013368495.1 Paragonimus heterotremus
CTCCCGATTAGGTGGACCAATCGCGTTCTTGCCGTCACGTCCAAGATTCTAAGGTGGAAATCCTAATGCACCAAAGTGATTTGCTTTTGCATGAAATGGAAAAGTATGTGCCTAAAATGGAAACAGATATGTAAAAAGGTATAGTGATGGTTTAAGTGAGCAAACCATCCCCGAAGGGTAAAGCAATGTGTACGTCGTTTTCTTCTGGTAAATTCCGCTTATTTCTCTAATCCAGATATGACATTGCTGTCTACCAGTCTCCTCAGGCAGTTGTTCATACAAACAATGCACGTATAAATGCAGAACCATCACCAATAGTACCATCCGTCAATTCAACTCAGTTTCCAGTTTGAATTACACACTGTAATGAGTAGATTTGAAACTGCCTGAGATGTCACATGATACTAGAACAAAGAGCGGTGGAATATCCAATTAATCTAGCAGCGTCATACTATCATGCTTGGTTGATTCGAAGTATTTTATCCATGTGACTAGCGCGTTTCGTTCATCCTACAGAGTAAAGGTCTCCCAATCGAGAACAATAAGATACCGAACTCCAATCAAAGATGAAACAATTAAGAGTGGGCACATTTTCAACTTTTGATCGTATGTATCAGTGCAGTAAGTGAGGGGCTACAATAACCAGATATTCTGTGCAGTCCGTACATCAGAACAGTGCCTACAACAATTATCTACGAGCTGGTACAAATAGACTGCACAATTTTTCCCCACTTTACGAAACCCGGCTAATCAATCAGGGTGTTGACTCATGCGCAAGCAGAGTAAAGTGCTCGTCAAAGTGATAGATTCCTCATTGGAATATCACAGGTAGTAGTTGACGGCATTACGCACCTCGGTTACTGTAAGCAAACACGTGGGGAAAATATTATACATGACAAAGTTGTGTTGTCTTGCACTCGCATAACGTTGTACAATTCATTTGTGCTCCTCCATGCAACAGTTAAAGGCGAAGCTAAGAAACAGTCTAACACATGATACAGTGTTTCAGGGTCAATTACGGACAGCAAATTGTCGTTTAAGTAGTCGGTGATACGCGTTTATTGCGCCGAGTAACGAAGTGAAGTAGAAAGCCACGTCTGTCCTGCGAGCCAAAACAACGTACAGCGAGGAAATGGATACTACCTTATCATGATGTCAATAAATCTGTTGGGGAAAACACATACGTCGGGTTGAGAGGCAGAAGAATGTGAGGAAGAAACAAACCGGTGGACTGGAAATCGGCAGTGAGTGAATGATCGCCGGGATAACGTTGAGAAGATTGAGAAGTAACACAGTATATAGCGACAAGACAGTCACAAAACCTATGTGTCAACTGTATAGTGACAGCGGAAACGCTGATCATTTTTTGCCACACAGCCCATAGGCAATTAGTCAAAATATACACACCTTTCATTAGTTTGCAGTGACAACTGCAACGATTCACTCAGACGTTGTAAACTATCCACACAAACGCCCATCACATTTCTACTCTGTTTGCATGAGCAGTGCTCACAAGTGCAAACAGCTCTTTAGCATGCGATGTGCATGATTGACGGTGGCAAGGCAGCAGAAAACAAAATAATCTGGTAATCAAACCGAACTTACCAGAAATCGTAGAAAGCATGCACATCCTCAATATGCGTTCCCGGTGATCCCAGACAAGGGACTGGCTGTTTTTTGGACCAGCGAGCCTTGCGAGCAAAAAATTCGCGTAGTGTACCAAAATAATCGGCCTTTATTTCTGCCAAGGTAGGAACTGAGTCGTCAACAGCTATCGGGTCTATACTGTCATAAGCATGCCGTTTAGCCGGATTTCCCAAAATGTCATATGCTGGACAGTAGTGTGAAAAAGCAAAGAAAATCCACTAAAACGCAATGTATAGATCTGGTGTGAGTAGTAGGCATAAAAAACAGTGAAAGAAATTATCATTCCTATTCCAATAAAGTTGGAACGAGGGTTTCCTCAGACTGTGGATCGAGGGATGCAGGTTGTGCACGAAGCAATCGAAGTTGCTCAATGAAGAGACAATGACGGACAACAAATAGTAGTGATACCACTGAGTGACGGGTTCATGACTAAAGATTAAGTCTAACAAAAAAGACAGACTGCTTCCTTGAGGGTACAATGCAGTCTATCTAGTTTTGACACCATTTAGCATTGGTTCCATACAACATACCAGGTCACGTGCAGGACGGACGCTAACAAACAGCCCGTAATTATGTGGTTGGAAGTAGACGTTAATGCCATTTGGTTTTGAAACTGCACTGGGGCGGCGAGTGTTATCCCGTCAACAGATGTATATGGAGCTCACAGACAACTTTCTGCTCGGATAGCGTATGGTACTCCTCCAGAAATCTCCAACTACGGACAAATCCGCACTCCGCACATCAGGGTTTTCAGTTACGAGATGTGAGGAACATTAAAAGCTGTTTATTATTATTATTATTATTATTATTATTATTATTATTATTATTATTATTATTATTATTATAGAGGGATGTGCGATCATGATAAGAAGAGCAAGCTCTAGTTCAGAACAACGTCTGGGTGTTCCCAGCAATTAAACAACGTACTAAATGTGTACTGGCAGAACTATGTTGTGCGGCATTAAACCTGTGATCATAATGCACGACATGCAAACTTGATCAATAAGAGAACGAAACCATCCATGGTCACTCGTAACTCATTTTCCTATGGTGTTAGGATGATCATTCGCTCTGAAATTCAAGCGTATCCACTGGTGATTCCTTTTCTGGAGCAACTGAAATCACAAGATATACGTTATAGTGTCGTGAAAAAGCCTGCGTGGTTTTTTAATAACCCGAATGACAAACGTGAGTCCACTGCAAGCTGATAGTCCAACCGCTCATTTACCAATCCAGCTCGCCTATTTCATAGCTGATTCCGAAATCTGGAGAAACATTCTTAGACATTGCACCAGATCCATCAAGGGCCTACGAAATGACACGAAAAGTCAAAGAAGATAGTGACATAAATTTGTTACCTGCCATCAAATGGGGAGTTAAAAAATGATGTGAAGGACTACGCCATTCGAGAGAACATTAACTATGATAACCCATAGGAAGGGGTTGACGACATACTGAATGACTGGAAAAGTCGGAATTAAAAGTCCAACAGAAGGCTTCATTTAGAAGTTAGTTGCCAAAAATTCGACCGCGTTACTACTGACTAATCAACTATGGTGAGTGCATTATTCTGGTCAAAGCAATATCGAAAACCCCATCTGTACAATCATTCAGACGAACTGATAAACCACGAACGATATCAGGGTGCACAGAGCACCAATCCACTGGTGAATAAACCATTGTGTGGATCAAAAACATTTCGAGTTTAAGCAAAGAGCAAAGACATCAACAAAATGCCGCAGACACTATCAAATTTAAAATAAGACACGAGGTTTCCGGATCAACGATCAGGACACCGAATCGGAAAATGAAGTTCCCAATCAAGAGTATCCACACAAAGATAATTCGACAGCACTTGACCCCCACCTCGCTCGGGATATTGGATGGTAACAACCAATATAGCCATGTACAAACAAATAAGCTATCTTTATCATGTGGAAATTACCGATAGTAATGCAGGAAAAATAATCATGAGATTCATCCTTGACGAACTCTCCCTTCGAGCGTCGCTTGTCGGGATGATGAGCAAGCAATTTTCGTCTATCTGTTGGAAGAAAAAATTGTAGTAAGAATGACGAACTTACGTACATGCAGTGCGAATTTCCTCAACGCTAGCCATGTAACGAATGTTTTTAAGTCCCAAAATAGCATAATAATCATGAGTTTTCCAGTCTTTAGGGTCCAACGATATCAAGTAACTCTCATCATCAGGATTTGATTCTAGTTGTTCGTAGACCGTGTAGCCAACGAAATCTCGAATAAGAGCCACATGTGGATGTACTTCGTAGGGAACAACTTCCAGCGGATGAACTTAAAGATGTAACCGGGGTCGACAAAAGTTCGTCTTACCAGATACCATAGTCTTCTATGTCGTTAAATATGTGCAACTCACGAACGATCCTGAAATTCACCAGAGTGGAAGAAAGTGCGTAATCAGTATCATCGACAATAATACGCCAGTGGTTGACACTGATATCCTGCCACAAAACCACGGGAAAAAAAACTAAACAGAAGTGACAGAGAGGGGACCAAGTTTCTGGCAAAGCATTTACGTCCAAACTTAACATCTTAAGCATCTAAAATTTATGTGTCAGCACCTTGGAAGTAAACAACCAGATTGTACAACACCTTTTTGATTTTAACCGTCCCGTTTCGTTAACTGCATCTACATTGTCACATATGCCGACACAACCTCAATAACACTAGGTTGGCGTAAACACGGTATTCTTGCACAGCCACTTTGAGAATTAAAAGTGTATCCTGAAGGGCATGGCAGAAAGCAAAGTATTGTTTAACATAGTCTATAACCCTTTAAAATGATCAAACAGCAACACATTGTTGTCAGTATACACAAGATCAGTAGGCCTTCCACCAGAGAGGAAGTTTGCGCCGTGATCTGAAACGGCCATTAAATTTTGCAAACGGTTGGTATTAGTAACTACCGATAAACCGGTTGATCGTGTTACCACATCAGCCAAGGAAATCAGTTCACATACTATCCAACAAACCTGATGACCACAACTCTGTGGTCTAGTGGCGTTTATGAGATCCAACAAGGATGAAACAGTCGTCTATCACTTCGTTGATGATCACTAGGACTGGATATTTACAAAAACCTCAAATCGCTACGAAGCTGTAGTAGGTTCTTGTTAGCTGGCAGGCCAATTACAAACGGCTGGTCGATTTCGACATCTGAGAAAAGAAAGTGCAGCAGTCACGGAAAGCTGCTGACCACTTCATGCACCCTGATCACAAACGGACATGCAACCAATTTTAAACGAGCCAAAATTCCACAGAGCGGAAGTTATAGCTTAAAGAATTAAACAGCTTTTGTGTCCTTCTGTTTAACCCCTAAGCCATGGCTTCTGCTCTGTGGAATTTTGGCACGTTTAAAATTAGTTACAGTCCATGCACGACAAAAGTGAACGAACGTGGATAAAGTAGGTGGCTTTGGCGAATATTACATTTGACAGTGGAGCTGTCATATTTGCAGTAGATTCCAACCCGTACAGAAGTATGGAATACACGGACTATTACGACCCCCCTGATAGAGAAAGACAAGAACAAACGCAAAGACCACGAGCATTAACTCTATAACGAACGAACGCAACGATAGCGCAAAACTGCAAGAAAATCAGAGCGCAAGTATCGGAATGCAACTCTCGCAACTTAGAAATACTCCCCAACAAGTAAGGGAAAAGACGGACTTCAAACGGGCTTGATTTGTTGCTCAGCTCGAAAGCAAAATAGTGGTTTACAGCAACTGTATTTATGGATTTTGGGCGGCCTTGGGCCTATGCCACTCAACGGACCAATCAGAGGCGAGCGCAAATTCGAGAATTCTCGCGGGCATTCAAATTCCCGAAAATGAAAGTCGATTTTTCTTGGCAAATAAGGCGAATTCTTGGGAAAAAGTGCCTTTTCCCAACACAGACCGATGGGATCTCCATGTAGGTCCCGTGATTGAGCGATTCTAAAGGTAGATATATACTTATGAGGCTGCACGCACCTTCGCGGTGGAGATAAATCAAACTTGGCACACAGTATGCAGAACGCTGTTCCAGAGCTTGGTGAACAGCAGAAATGTAGGTATACACATCCACGTCTCATGTGAAATCCGAAACTGTTCATCCCGAATGTCTACATCTCGGACTGAAGATAGTGGAAGAAAGTAAACGCCAGATCCCTGGTTATAAGTAAGGCCAAACTAATGTCCGATTTTTAACCATGAGAACAATTATCGAGCACACTCAACTCAGAGTACTTCTTTGGGAGCCAACATGGATCAAAGAAACCATTAATGTTTCAATAACCTCCCTGAAAAGTGTCGGTACCAGATCACTATGGCAAACGATCTTAGTAGGTCTATGTTAGGGAGTCCATTTTTTCTTGTCCAAAACCGCCTCCATCCTCCAGAAAAACGATTAATCCAATCACAATGAGCGGAACTGTCCAGAACGGTTGAGGGTTATTTTGGCGGTCAGACCTTTATTCCGCTATGCTCATTGGTGGCTTAGTGAACCCAACTATTTTTTTCGGTTACTGTCCTATTTTCTGAGTCGAGAGTGTTTTCATGTCACTATGCACCATATAAATACCTTGTATTTTTCGCATTGTGAAACACGTTTTCGGAGTGTAACAAAGCTGTTTCCTGCACGCGTCTTTTCGTTTGTTTTGGGAGCAAATTACGGGGACAGTAGTGATATATTTCGGAACCGAGATTTTCCTTATTAATTGTTATCAGGGGGAGAATCCGACCTTTGTCAAGCGCACTACTATATCGAGGACGAACCAGCGTAGCCTTTTGGGGGCCTACAACAGTTTGAGAGAACAGAACGTGATTTGTTCTGACTCCCCGACTGTCATATATGACTGTCTCATTTGATTCGCTTTGTGTCTGTCGCCCATTCATAGTAATAGTTTTGTCCTACAAACCTAGTGCTTCTGTGGCCTTAGTTTGTCTCGTCTCGTCTCGCTCGTCCAATAAACAGTGCAGCCGTGTCTCTTCTGATTTCTCGGTTTGGGCCAAGCGACTGGGCGCGTAACCAAGGTGACGATCCAATATTTCCTAAGAGGCTAGAAATATCTAGGTAGGGACCCTAGCTATAGGACGTCTGTCGCAGAACGACGTCGAAATGATGCAGTCCAAGACGTCTGCAATAGCCATTTGCAATCGCACCAACCATCCGGTGATATGCCGTGGGAGGGTAACCCAGTCAACAGGAAGCAGCGGCTGAAAAAAGGTCTTCATAATATCGAAACAGCTGACGTCCATAACAATAACCTTACCCAGAACAACGAAAGATATCGTCAGTTTGAACAAAAAGTTTGGGAGACATGAAGAACATTTTAAAAACCTGAGATGTGCCGGATTAATCAACTCGTACAGCGTTCCATGGTGATGCTTTCAAGTACTTTGCGCAGTATTTTCGTTATATTTGCCAGTTGCATCTTACCTATACAGAAAGTGGGAGTATTTCTCTAATATTTTTACAATTTGTACACAATGTCAGTGTTGACGCCTCACGGTGAAGACACTGCCTACCTGATGGGGAATCCTGACCTGACTTTGCACACACATAAGTTTAGGTTACTACGTCGTTGTTTCGGCTAAGTTTATCCGTACTACGTGGATGCAATCTTTCATTCTTCAATTTCCAAGATGCTTCTTTCGTACTCAACAGTTTGTGACGTGATGCCTGATCTAGCCTCCAGATTTAACCATGGTGAACTTCTGGACAGTTTGCATGTAACATGACCCAATTTCCTCTTTGTACATCTCATCAGTGAGACGTGTTTCCCTGTACTTCTCCTGGGCGAGGCTGAAATAAAAGACCACCGCCCACGACAACACAATCCATCCAAATTCCGACCTCTAGCCATGCAATTTTACCCACAAGGCAACTGCCTCTGAATATTCATCAGTAAAGTATATCGGAGGGGCGTACATCATAACGACTTTAATTGTGACGATTACGTGTTCGCCTTTTCTAGATGGTTGAGACAGCGTTGATCTACTGATGTTATTCTAGCAGAGAATAACCATCACATCCCAGAATGATCTTACCCGAACAGAGTCAGCTCTCATGAATAGTGTTGTACCGTCGTGCCGTAGGCATGTCAAGCAATTACCCCTAGGAAAATGCACCTACCGTTCATCAATTCCTGTACATAATTATTTTTGCATTACTCCTATTTTGCCCCAAACGTTTTTTGCCCTCTATGTGACTTCGGACGATAACTGTTTTCTGCGGCCAAGACAATTTGTAACCATTGGCACCTTCAATGTCCGCACTCTCCGACAAATCGGTCAGCAAGCTGCTTTGGCAAATACTCTCTCAAGTCTGCAGCCTCATGTATGCTGCGTGTCGGAAACGCTAGTCTACGATTCTAGCACGGTTATCTATTTGAGCTCACCTTTAGATAACTGTCGATCCAAGCGCTTCTTTCTCAGGGTTTGTGGTGATGGCGAAACTCAATCTCGTCGTCGAACTGGAGTGGGAATCGCACAGAGTTCCAGAGTAGGACAATGTTTGCTTGATTAGATCCTAGTGAACAGTCGCTTGTGCGCTGTCAGACTCAACACATCAGGCAAAGCATGTCAACAAACATTAGAGAAGCGTTGTGTTTATATCGTTCCAACGAACGGCTGTTAGGATGCTACCAAAAATGCGTTCTATGACGACCTCGATAACCTTCTGAAACAAGCTAAACACTCAGATATAATCATTCTAACGGGCAATATAAATGCTCAACTTGGTGGTCTTTCTCCAGAAGACAAACGGCTGGAAGGTATATTTGGTGTCAGGACACAACACACTGATAATGGCGAAAGACTACTACAGTTGTGCGCATCTCATGCTCTCCACATTTAAAACATCACATTCCAACACAAGAAGAGGCACTGTATTACATGGAGACCTCCGTGTGATTATCAGCCGTAGACACAGCTAGAGCATACAGCAGTCAGTCACAAGTGGAACCAATCTGCTGAAGACTGGTCATACCTTTTGGAGCAACCACATGGGTTCAGACCGTCCTGTTGTGTGTGCTCGTTTTGTTTTGTCATTTGCCCAGAGAAGATACGTTCTTAAATGCAAGCTAGTTAACTGGCATTCGAGCGAGAAAAATATAAGAAACGCATACTAGGAAGCACTGATGAACAAATTACCCAGTTTGAGGCAGGTGAGAGATCCCAACGAAGACGAGGAGCGATTCACAGTAACCACGAGAACATGTTGTGAAGAGGTATGTTCTGAAGGAGCTATCCAGTTGCGATAGAACTGGATTTCTGTCACGTCGACAAGCCTCATGAACAGGCATCGCTCGACTTCACTTGACAATGACGACGATCGTCGAGAACTTAAACGCAAGATGACTGAAAACTTGCGCAAACATCGTGAGCACGATTTGGTCGAACAGTCTAAAGAGATGGGAAGAGCCCTTCTGTCTGAGAATAGTAAGACTTTTCCCCTTGATCGGCGGTTCTACTGGCTGTTGAATCCGTGTAAGTGAGACCATATGTGAGAAAGATGGTTAATTTGTCACCAACCAATCGCGCCGACTTGACAAGTGAGCTTAACATTTTGAATAACAGTGCAGTTGGCCTCAACGAGACCATGTGGACGATGGGACCCGAATGGTCAGTTACCGCGTTCCAGATGACCCTCCGTCAGAAACAGAAGTGGCCCTAAATCTTAGGTTATTGAAGCGTAACAAGGCCCCTGATCCAAACCACATCCCTCCATCTCTTTCCAACGATGGCGGGGACAGATTGATACAAGAACTAACAAAACTCCTCAAAATTATTTGGGAGTCTGAAGAAGTACCTCGTGATTGGGGCCTATCAACAGTAAGTCCTATTTTCAAAAGAGGAACCCGAAGTCCACGTGACAACCACAGAGGCATCAGTCTAGTGTCTGCTGCGTCCAAGTTACTCACTCGACTCATTTTACGTCGGCTCACTAGGCCCACAGAAAGTCACATAAGTGAAGAACGGGTAGGGCTCCGATCCGGCCAAAGGTGCGTTGATCACACTCTTCTTCTGCGACGGATATTGGAACATCGACATTCATCATAGGCAACCGACAGTCGTGGTCTTTTTAGACCTAATGCTACTTTCGGTTCAGTTGCTCGTAACGTTCTCTGGAACTGTTTTTTTCGCAAAGGAGTAACACGGAAATATTTGAATTTATTGAGATCACTATGATCACTCTGAAGCATGATGAGAGTTTATGGACAACTGTCTCGGATGTTCATCAATTCTAGTGGTGTACGTCAACGATGTCCGATTTCCCCTTCTTGTTCAGTTTTGTAACGGATTCGGGAAAGTGCGTTCGAACAGTTCAGTGAGCTTAGTGTTGAGCTTCTTCCTGGCGCTCGGTTGACCGAAGATATGCACACTATGCTGAATACGATCAGTGACCGGGCTGGTTTGTATAGAATACGCTTCGCACTTACAAAGTGTAAAGAGCCGCTTCAAAACTGGGTCATTTCCACTCTCATCTTCTTCATTACAGGTAGCCCATTTGAGACTATGAACATTTTCACATGTTTGGGTAGCACTATCTCGTCAGCCTGTAATATTGCTGATGAGATATCAGTGAGGATAGCAGGGACAGGAATTGCCTTTGCCAGGCTGTGTCATGTGTGGCGTTGAAAAGATGTTCCGTTGTTGCCGAAAGGAAGGGTATACAATAACCATGTACGTTATATTTTTCTGTATGGTTCGCAACGAAGATTTCAACAGACTTGCTGTGTTTGACCATCGTTTTCTTCGCAAATTAATCCACATCAAATGCACTGATCGCGTGAGCAACACGACCGTTCGCCGGTGCCAATTCCGGAACGCACGAGATGTGTGATCAATTGGTCAACTACTCACGTTGTACAACCTCCGATGGTTGGGTCATGTACTCTGTACCCAACATTATATATGCTGAGACCACCAACCGTTGAGTGAAACCGCATGGAGGTTCAACAACAGCACGGTCACGAAGTATGGAGATCCTGACTGCTCCATCGAGCAAAGTGGGTAGGTGTCGCCTGCTTGGATGGGTTCATCGTGATCACTCAAATCGCTGGTTAGAAACACTATCTGAGATGGTGGTGTGCTGCAGTCAATGGTGTACCTGTAACCGCACCATTTCCAGTTCTTCCGCTTAGTCTTGTTTTATTAAGTTGTAACGTTTTTAGTGTCGTTTTCTTCTAGGATATTCCACGTCACTGTTGAGGTGAGCTACGGCCCGAGCCACACTACCTTCCGGTCAGGCTCATGGCTGTTATGATGATGATATAGAAATACTGTTATATACATATAGACATTACAGTATACATATATACAGAAAGTTGCTTGACATACCTGCGACACGGAAGCCTGACAGCATTAACGAGAGTCGATTCTATCGAATGCATAAAAGGGGAAACATGCCGCAACAGAAAAAATCTCGGAACGACGTATAAGCACTGGAACACTGTCAATTGATATACATCAACTGACAGCTTTACTACTTGTTCTCCTTTTCTTTTTCCAGCTACCATACTAATGCAGGACGACTAAAGCCTGATTCTTAGGCAACAAATCAGTTCACACTCAATAGTTGCGTTGATCACACAATTAATTCAACTGACGAGTTCGAAATAGAAAGCTTTCTGTGGCCCCAACGTTTCGATATCCATTTATGCTGAACAACATCTTGGAGAAAGTCGATTCACTGATCAAAAACGGCGGCGGATAGAAAACGCAGAAAAAGGAGGTGTTCATAAAACTAGGGGTCGGGAGAGAATATTTGTCCAATAAAGTGCACCATCAGACTCAGCCTGCTGTGAATCGCATAGAATTGTGCCTCTCGTCATCAAATGGGAGAGTTGGTTAGAGAAAAGCTAGACATGATGCACCTAACTATTCTGCCCACGTCGTCTATCAGTTCGCTCGCAGCTACAGTGACGGTCATATCGGCAGAACTGACCGGTAGCTGCGTCAACGAATGTCCGAACATCTCCCAAAATGGTTGATTTAGTCTGTTCCACGAACGGACAGTCAAACAAACAACCGAAAGCAAAGCACTTTCTGGAGACAAGTCACAAGGTCGACTCAAACAAGTCGTTCACTTTACTGCTATGGCATCCAAACCCCAAACTTTCAGTCGTCAGTCAAGTCGCGTTGATCAAACAAACGCGGCCAGTGTTGTGTGCGCAAACGTTAATGGTTCACGCCGTCTACTTCTCGTGGTAGCCGCCTTTTGACCCAAAATTCACTCTTTTCAACTACTGCTGCTATGCCGCTACGCTACATATTTTGTTCGTTTTTAGTATGCAACTGATAAATCGGAATGTTAAAATCTACAATGTTGGTTTCTTGTTATTTTGATGAACGGGAGATCAACTGCCGCTGAACAAAGTCAAAATGATAACTCGAGACGCGTCCATACAAGGAATGCGATTCAACAGAGTAGGGCAACAGCACCTGGAGAATAGACTATTAGACCTACAGTGTGTTTTCGAACAGACTCGGTGTCTTGAAATACTCTGTCCCAATCCTTTCAGTCGCCTACCACGACTAAACTAAAAAATCCAGAAGCACCCTTGTGGCTGTTTTCTAACCGTAGTGTCACGTCTCATCTATCGGTACTTTCGGTGTGACGCTCAGAAGGAAGTTCTGTAGATGTTACCTTTGGCTGGGCCGCATTAGTCTGTAATTCGGGTATCACATCAGGCTTGAGCTTAGCCCAGGCCTGATCTTTATCAAAAAATGAACAGGTATCATCGAGGGATGAATGAACAAACAGCTCTCCCGAAGCTACGTGACGAATGGTCACTGACTCTCCTTCTCCGTTGGAGAGACGGACGTGAGTACAACGGGGATTGTACTCGGATAGCTCCATTCTATCAACTATTAGGTCATAACTAAGGATTCCAAATGATATTGCTTACGATAACTCGCGAAAGGACAAGCCAGCTCGGTAAAAAACGCCTAAAGTTGATGTTCTGTAATAACAAAACAGCCGTTCGTGTTAGGTTGCGTTCGTTGTCGAGTACAAGAGAGACCGTGTGGAATATAGAGCATCCAGTAATACAAAGTTCCAATGAGTGCAGAACAAACCTCTTGATTTTGCTGCGAGTTGCATCGTTCGTCAAAGCGTGTTGTCCGGTCCCTCTTTCTGCCCGCTAGCATGAGGGTTGTAAACCGTAGTTACTATGCAGGAAACTTCAGTTCTTCAGACAAAAAGGTGAAATGCCCATCTTAACGCACGTAAGAGAACAGACCGAATATCGAAACCAGTTGGCCCAGGCGCCTGATGACGGTGGGTGCCGTCATATCCAAAAACAGAGACGAAAACAGTGTAGAATCTGTTGAAGTGCGTATCTCTAAGGCTAGGGCGGTGTTCGCTAATCTGAGGCATCTATGACGATAGAGACGTATTTCTCTGATGCTTAAATGTCGCGTATACCAGACAACAATGAGGGCTGTTACGTTACGGCAGCGAAACATGGCCGCTCAAGGTAGAAGACGTGAACCGTCTTCAGGTATTTGACCACCGATATCTGCGTTCGATCGCTCGTATCGGGTGACACCAGCGAGTAAGCAACAAGGAGGTTAGGAAGCGGGTGTTTGGCCCTGATTGTCAAACGAGTTCTTTTATTCGGTCACTACATTTGCACAGACTTACATGGTTAGGTCATGTACTAAGGATGCCAGCTGGTCGTCTGCCACACCGAACACTGTTTATCGACGCTGCGGACGATTGGCGTAAGGTGCGCGGTGGGGAGATGATGACGGAGTCGAGAAATGCAATCGCCTACCAAGGAATTGGCCACCGCAGGTTGGATTCGTCTCCCGAGCTGGAGCCCTCGCGGCTCACAGAGTCGGTGGCTGGAGACGTTGGGTGAGATGGCGGCTAACCGAGCTTAGTGGCGTGAATGTTGTCGTTGTGTGGCCGGGTTGTCTGTGAAGTGAGTGCACTTAATGACGCGGGGTAGTGAGAGACGTGAGGAAGCTGTCTTGCTAATGACGCCTTACTTTCACTTACAGCTTGGTTGTGTTTTTATATGGTGTGGGCACCTTGATGTTGAATGCTTGAGCATAGACGTAGCTATTTTCAATAGTTAGGTGGCCTCCCGTCCTTTCTCTTTCTCTCTCTCTCTCTCTTCCTATACAGGGTTTGCTTTTTATTCTTCTTCATGGTTGTGTGGCAGTTAGGCATCAGTGTGAACCACTGATGTATTGCTGTCTACAAAGATTATGACAGTTCGTTACCTTTTCACCCTCTGGTTACACACTAATTTTCATACCTGCCACGTTCAATGTACATGTAAACTACTTGTCTAGTATTTGAATCAATACACACTTTGTCCTCACGCGTCTTGACTTCTGCTTTCACGTGGTCGTTGTCGGGAGCTAACTGTGGCGACAATCCATTTTGGCATGCTGGAGGAAATGAATTCACTGAAATTTCTCTTTTATTCAAGGGGAACATTCTTCCAACATACAGCGGACCGTGGTGGAATCTATCGCGAACAGCTGTCGTAGATTATCCTGTAACGATGTTAATTCATTTCTTGGTTCCAGTACAAGAAAAATCTTGCTTGTTCATCAATAATAAGTTCTCGTTATCGGTAACAGACGGAAGAGGGCTTTTCAAATCGACATTCAATCCCCAGAAATGTGCGGCTGGTCTAGTGAAGATTCCGTCAAGTGAGATGTACAACCTTGATTTCAACTCCTCGAATTCCGAACAACGTGAAATGACACATTTCGCTTGTTCGACAGAAAAGGGTAGGTTTTTGGAGGACATCAACTACACCATCGGAGAACTCAATCGTCCACAGAAAATAGTAAGGGAATAAATCCACAACGCGTCTTTGTTATTTGAAATCTCATGGTAATGGTAAACCGCGGAGCGTCAGTAGTCTTTCTGGATCTGGCTTGATCAACCGGTGCGAAGTTTCATATCCTACCCGCCTTAATTTTCGCGCAGCAATAGCATTTCTTTTCGTCGAATTTTAAACCACACTTCTCAGAAACTTCAAAAAGCCTTGCCAGATTTTTTTCTGTTCATGGCGTTCACATCGCACACAGCTGTATTGCCCACGCAAGCAGATGTGGCGTGCAATCTTTCGTACTTAGTAAGTTTGTCCATTACTCGCCAGAAACATGCAACACCACTGGTCACTACAAACGGTATAGGACAAGACTTGTGAAGGTTTCCACTAGCTTCCAAGACAGAGTATAGCTTCTTTTTCCTAACTGGTCTTTGATGATACGCATTCACTAAATCCTGAGCCGTAGAAAACAGAATACTGAGGGGCTGACTGGAAAGTCTATGGGAATGAGATAGCTGCGATCAATTGTGGGTGGTGTTCAATCTACATGAGAATATTGAGGTATTTTCTCGACCATCTCGTTAAAATTTGGTAGAAGATAGGCGCCAAGTTGAGTGTATCAAATGATAGTGTGACCATAACCCGTTATCATTCGATTTTTCGCCGTTTGTTTGTAATTACCAATACCTGAGCAAGCCAGAGAAGACGATGGTTTAACAGTATAATTTATCGTGTCCCGAATTCTGATCAAAAGAACCTTACGCCACATGCCAAGTAACGTCGTCATTTGATGACTATCGGTTTGCGGTTGGGTTCTAGATTTTCAAACCAAATAAGAGGTTCAATATAAGCTGCACGCAAATTGAATGGGGAAAACGACAGTTTCTCGTCACTAGAGGGAAGTTCAAATGTCTCATGAAGTTTGAGAAGGTGATAGCTAAGAAGTACACCGACGCAAACATAAAGCAATACAAAAATCTTGATTCTAGTTAAACGGGTTTAAAACATGCTTATTGTATCGCATAATATTTCGGTTATCCAAGAAACTTAAAATGCATCTGTCGGAACTTCGGGTATCTGTTAAACCCCGTAAGGGTAGTTCGTTTACCGATATTTCAGTATCAGCATTCGAGAGAGAGAACAGTCACCGTGACAGTCATGAAGAAAAACAACGGCTCAACAGCTAACAATATTCTTCGACTGTATTGTAGACCAACACACATTTTGATAACAGCCTCTTTTAACGCATCCCTTGCACATCGCATAACATTTGTACCCGCTTGAGTACCTTCTAATTCATTATGGTAGCGATCTGGGCATGCATTGCGACTCCAGATACAGCCTAGCGTGCACCTCATACAGTAACATTAGTATCTTCGCCCTTCTGATAGGAACCGCCACTCTCAGATGCACCAACGGCCCGCTTATTTTCCTTGAGACGTCTAGACAATGCTCATGATCACCGCCTTCTTTAGCTCGATACTATTCACGCGCGTTCCCGCCTATTTTAGATAACTTTTGTTCTTCCTCAAGTGATGTTTACATCTGGCCATGCTAGAGGAGTGGTTTTCACTCGATGGACCACTTGTATGACCCATCGAGATCTAGGTGTAGGGCGTGATCAGAGAAATTGCCTACCATCTTTACGTTAACTGCGACCAAAACGGGCAACTTAGAGGTTCATGTAGTAACGTGTTTCTTTCTATATTTACGCTACATATACACACAGTGGTGTTTCTTATTAAAACCATTTATTATCCCTTTCAGTCCACATACTTGCATTGTGAAATTAATTAAGTCGCCTTCCCTTGATTTGTTTCCTATACCTGCTAACGCCTCGTTAATTTTATCCGAATGATCGCAACACAAGTGTTGCAAAATCACTTAAAAAGATTGGGATCAACAGCGGAGCCAGAAAGATCCCTGAGGAACCTCATCATGGGGCAGCTTCTTTCTTAACCTGATACCTTCTACTTTCACGTAGAGGTTCCGATCCCCCATAAGCGGGCTGATCTATGCAAGTAGCCCTGCGGCTATGCCACAGGTTCTCAGTTGGTGAAGAAACAGACGGTGACTTACACAGACAAAAGTCTCTTGGAAATGGACAACAACAAACTTCAGTGTGTCCCGCTTTCTCGACTCCTTTTATAACCACGTCAAGAAAACAAGACCGATGGCGCACGAGCGCCTCCTCATGAACCTATACTGATGTGCAGAAGTAATACTGTTGTTTGCAAGGTATGCTATCATTCGACCTGATTATTTCTCTGAAATTATACAGCGCCATAGATGTTAAGCTCACCGGCCTGTAGGTAGTTATCCAGTATTCGGTTAAGCGAGTGGGCCAGCGTAACGACAACGGTGTGCGTCTCAAGGCTGCGGATAGAGAAAAGAGCTTCCAAATGAAGGTCGACAGAGAAATTAACGGGGTTCCGCCGGAGAATACGCATTCATGGACAATGAACAGTAATACTATCAAAATACAGGGGATTCATGGTTGGCAGTTGGATCTCTTATGAAGTGTCACATAGACACTTTGATAGCATTACAATATTACAAATGTTACCCCGCCATAAAAAAGGGTTCAGACGCTGCAACAGGAGCATATACGTTCCAGGACAGTATACCGTCCGTCTGGAGTGCCGTCCATGTAGCGTACGGACATCTAAAGTCTTCATTAACTATGAACAAATCAGGGAGAAGGTGTATGAGTCAAAATCGAGAACACCGGCTCTAACAGGTGTGAAAGGTGTATCGGGTACTTTGAATGGCTGAACTCCATTCGAAGGGCGTATAAACCAAATGGGCTGCCGGCCCCAGCAACAGGAGGCGGACGTCGCAACAGCCCAGTCGGTTTCGAACTTTTTAGCTCGGCGGACCTACCACCAGATGTCTTCCTAGGTGAATACTTGAATTACCGCAATGGTTCCGTCCCAACTCCTTGCAGGGTGCATAGAGTATCCCGGATGGATGGACCCCATCCGAACAGCGTACGTGATGAACCGCAACTAGTCACACCTCCAATGGATTGCGAACACCGTAATTACCCCCATTGCCTTGTGAGTTAGATTTCTTTAAAATCGAAAGCTTCAAGTGGGGCTAATAAAGTCAGCCATCTTCTTCCGTCTGCATAACCGAGAAGGATACAGCCCCCACACTTATGGATTACCGAAACTATAGTAATTATGGATTTCGCCTTATGTTCCCACCGTAACTATTTGGCTGAGATGTCAGCAGTCGGGTTTTATTCCATGTCACATTATACAGCACAAAAACAGTCAATAGCAACAGTCAATATCCGGTGACCCCAAATCCTGTTTTCTCACACACACCAAAGACATCTCATTCTTTGTTCTCGATAGTGGTCAGTCAGAATGATGACGTATCAAACACCAGAAGCAGTCAAAATCACTTTTCATCACCGGCTCACTAACTTTTTGCATAAAGCACAACGCACGGCTAATGCAGTACTAGCTGGAGATTTGATAGCTTACTTCGATAGACTAGGAGCTGACGAGCGTGATTCAATTGGCACCTATTTACGATACTCGTCGAACAGACAACGGTGAACGTTCGTTTCAGCTCAACGTTGGCTTTGTGACAATTACTAATTTTCGATTTTCTATGTGTCAGTGGGCCATCTGGCGGTCCCTACTACCAAGTCAATAGTGGAAAGAGATTGATTACATGGCCGTCAGCTATCGGTGGTATGGCTGCTTCGACGGCCGCGAGTCAACCTGGGGCATCTACATGGATTCCGATCATGCGATATTACGTGCCTACTTCGCTCTGCGCTTTGGTGAGAGGTTACTTCGTGGTCAACTACAAATTGACTTACTTGGTGCGGACACTAGCAGGAGCACAAGTGATTTAAATCTATCAGTGCGTGATTGCCTTTAGTCTAAGACCCCACTCATCAGACGACACTGCAGCACATATAATACATATACAGCATCCAATATATAGGCGTGATATTACCGTATGTGGTGCTACTGCTTGTTCAGCTACCAACAGATGGGTCTTTGTGCGAACAATGGGAAGTTTTGATACTCACCGGAATACTCCATCAATCCGCGAGTACAACTCAGTTCGCAAGACTACTTACTTGGAATTCCGGAAGTAACTGTATCATCACAAACAGCAATACATCAGTGGTTCACACTGATGCTTAACAAGCAACTACAAGGGGATCGTGAGGCCTGGCGGACAAAAAGCGCAATCAAGATGAAGTAAATCGCCGCCACCAGAAAATCTCGGGATTCTCCATCTCATCAGAGCAACGGGTAGCAGGAAGCCGAGTGTGAGCGTGGCAATTCGTGAAGCCGATGGTGAGTCTATTGTTAACCTACAACGACGCTTATAACGCGGGAATGAGCATTCCCAACAGTATTTTCAACTGGTCATTTGCGTTGTCGACTAAGCCCTCGGACTGCGTCTGTGCTCAGTGGTCTGCTGACTTTTCCCCGCAAACAAAAACGAAAATCCCACTTGAGGTCAAGTTCCTGAAACGACTTAAGGCACCCGGCCGAGAAGAATTCTCATCTACCTCTTTTATAGATGGGAGTCTAGCTTAAGTCAATGAGCTCATGGCTCTGCTCTAGAAACTCTGGGTTAGTAAAGCTGTCTTAAATGACCGTGGTTTGACTAGCATTCTCTTCATACCTGAAAAGAAACAACGCACCGCGTGTGCAAATCATCTGGGAATTAAGCCGATTGCCATTGCGTCGAAGCCGTCTGCAGTCATCTTACTTTGCCGATGAACAATATATCCGCGAGGAACAAGTTGGGTTTCGATCTGGCTGTGACTGCAAAGATCAAATCACACTTAGTTAAGTGTTTGAACTCGGCCGCTCATGTAGAAAGACAACTGTTATCTTTTTAGATATTAACGAATCCCTTGATTCGGTTGACAGAACTGCAATATGGAACTGGCCATCGAGGATGGGTGCGTCCAAAATGTGTACCGTTATCTTGAAAGCATTTTGTCGTCAGACCTTAGGTCACGTTAGAGATTGTGACAACGTATCGCTGGCTTTTGGCAACAAGGTTGTCCGGTCTTCTCCTTGTTATCCAACTTTGTAGCGGACGAGATCCCAGAGTGGTGTGGAACCGCTTCTGGGCATTCAAATCCGAAACAGAGAATATGCAGACAACATTGCTCCAAACAAAAAAGATTCGCGGGGAGCCCAGAACATCTTAGGCAGACTAGAGACTTTAGTTCGCCAGATTGGCAAGCTGTTTGCGTCCCTTAAGAGTAAGGCGCTGTTGTGAGATTAACAGAACTCTGCGCCTGCCCCCACCCTTGACGGTGAACCGTTAGAGATGGCCAAAAGGCTCATATACCTTAGGATCTGCATTAGCGCTGGTAGAATGTCTAATTAGATCATAAATCGCATAACTAATGCTTAGACGGCGTTTGCAAATTCATGGTATCTGTGGCACTGGCATCATTTTGGTCTTCCATAAAAGGCCGAGTGTGTAATTTCACCGGAAGAGCGGTCTTATAATACGTTTGCGGAACCCAAACCATCCGCGCAGATGTTCACATTGTCTGTTTTCAACCATCAATGTCTCCGAAACATCAGCGGTGTGTAGTAGGAACAAATTATCAATACACAGATGTTTTCGGGAAAAACAAACTCTATAGACTCTTGAGTATAATTATCTTGTCTCACAGGTTGTCGGCTTAGACACATGTATTTTTTTATCGACACGTAATCGACTGATAGTGAATACCTGTTCATTGACCATCCTTTGAATTTCCGTAGGCTTCACAGTAGTGTTGCCTTCTGTGACTCTTCTAGTTGTCCTTTCGCCATACCAGGCAGATGCACGGACCTGCTTCAGATTTTAAACGGGACCTCTACGGGCTTATTACTGCTCCCCCTGTCCTTCCTTACATTAGCGGTGCCAATTTTAGGAAGCCACTCAAATTACGTGTCCTCAGATTAGCTTCTACTTGGAGACTATTCACCCTTGCCAGCCTTGTCGCTGCAATTATTTAGTGCCCATCTGAAGCACGGTTTTGCACAATCGGTTCACCAACCATCTCTGTTTTACACTCATCATTTCAACAGGAGTGTTTCATTGAGATAACCGTCTCCCGATGTTTACGGTTTATGGCAGTAACGTTGTGATACTTCGCCATAACGGGCGATGGGATGCAGTATAAAAATCTTCTAAGCACTATAATGGCTACCACCCTACCGGCGGGTCACGATAAAAATAATCAACAGCTAAACATCACTTTTCAATTCCGATTTCAAATTCGGGATTTTATGAAGGCCTACGCTTGCTAGCGTCCTGATGTTTGACTGATGTGATCGAGATAGCAATCAGACTGTTTTCCATCAATGCAATGCGTTCGAGCAATAACACAGGTGAGATGATGGAAAAAGAAAGCACGCTCAAATCCTAGTTACCCCAAAGGGGAAAACTAAAAGCATACTCCAGGTTAGTGCAAAATGGGAAATACGCTATTCTGACAAATGCCCAGTTCATCCTCGAATACATCTACGGTCAGGGGTTCCACAATCTTTGCGAGCAATTTACCCCATGAATGGACTACCCGATTGATGGAAGTTAAGACGAACAATCAGTCCTAAGCACATGTTGTCGGATGTAAGTCTATGGCCCCTTGAACCTCGGTACTGTTGCATCACGGACAGCGAGAATAAGTTCAGCGGCCTCAGATGATCTTGATAACTTAGGCTCTTCATATTCAATATCAGGTGTATGGCGAACTTTTGCACCGTCTCGAGGACGCCAGCTTTTTTGAGACCGAGCTTGCACACAGTAATCCTAACGAGAGATAGCTGCGGCTGAGTATAACGGAACGAACACCGCTGGACATGGGTTAACGACTGTCAGTAAAGCGGTAGCCGTGTTTTACTCGCAGTCACAGCACATTGGACAACTGCTATAAGAGTAGTAGGGATGTGAATATTGAAATATCTCACCTGCTGCCTTTCTGCCCGTTCGATTGTCTGCCCACCTACATCCTCAAGTGTCGGTTGAAGAGTACCGGACAGAATATGGCTCTGCGACCAAAAAACTACAAGAGATACCCCTGTTTCCGATCGATTACCATTTCTGAAGTCGGAAATTATGATGGCTTCCTTTCAGTCCCTTACGGTTACACCTGTATGCAATGTGAGGTTGAACAGATGAGCAAAAGGAGACGTCAGGACTTTTGCTAAGAGTTGTAGGCTAGCCGAGTGAATGCCATCTGATCCAGATGACTTCTTGCTGTTGTCGCTCGCTCAACCTCAACAAGTGTAATCTTCATACGTCAGGGTAGCGCCATTGGAGCTACGAAGTGACTCATAAACTCCATTGGCCGAGCGGAAAACATTTTGAAACTGTGACATAAACCTGACTGCTATACATTTGTCGGTTCATGCGATTTCTGCATTACGGGAAGGCGCAGTTCTAAGTTCTTTTCCTAAAGAGGACTTGACTTGGACATAACCGTAAAACCGTTTAATGTCATGTACCAGAGTGACCTCATATATCCGACGATCATCCGTTTCAATTTTAAATGTTTCGTCTAGGGCCGTTTTGTGTATCATAAAACAAGCAACATGCTTGCGCTGGAATGCTGTCTTGACCATAGGATGAGTCCACAGCTTTCAGCCTTTTCCTCTAACTTGTTTATGAAGAACATTCTTTTCCGTTGCAGTCCGAAGGTTGCCAACGTAGCTTAATCACAAAATATGGGAATTGGACTTTCGATATTGTCAACCGGCTCTATGACTACGGTCCGCGCCAACACGTTCGTTCCTGTTGTTGGTATAGCTGACATCGCCACATACGGGTCAGATTTATGGGTCATGACTGTCCCATGTGACGCTTATGTCAGGCATTTTTAGAGTCACCGCATCGGTTCAAATCAGTACCAGATGTCAAAAGGTGAGATTAAAAAAGTCGATTACAAGCTATCTAGGACGGTTTAATTGTGGTCGGAAGTTGAGTTACCGGACCTGAGCGCTTAGCACCAATCTGGCGCTGCAGATATATGGGAGTTTTTCAATACACTTAATATCAGTTGTCTTCCTGAAGATCTGTTTAGAGTCATGTACGATACGCTTCTGACGGAATTCGATGCCCCAGTAGCACACTAAGACGACCAGTTATCTTTTCAGTGTCTTTCAGCGATTTCGACGATCAATACACGGGGTTAGCCGCTATCAACCTCTAAGGTAAAGAACTGCTTACTGAGTTCTATGCTAAAGAAAAAGTGTGGGGATTAATTCGTCACAGATTCATCGGAACTCAAGTGGGTACAGATCAGACATTTCGACTCGACTCATAAGTCATATACTGTACGTCAGTGACCAGCTTGGTAGCCGTCAGCTGAACACGATCAACAGCGAGTATGTATTTCGGCAGGCCGGTATACATGTACATCGTGCGCGATCTGATTAACATACTCGAAGAGCGGTCTTATACAAACCCTGTAAAGCGCTTGAAAAGTTTTTTGTCTATGCGGGGCAAAATACGGTTAATTATCTTGAAAGCGGTAAATCCATTTTTTGCCGCAATCCCGTGGCGATATGCGGAGAAGCCAGACGACAGCGAGGTGCCCAGATCTGTCTTCAGATCGATTTTCGCGATATCTATTGTGCTGAACGCATTACAAATCACCAAGGCATTGCCAGAATGCCCACCGAGTGACATGTGCGCATTTATCGTCATTTAGTCTATAGACGTACTAGCCAGTACGGAAAAGTCAACAGTAATGAGCATCTGTCGACAGCTTCGCAAAGGTATTGTAGGGTGTCACCTCGGTGGTGCAATTGCACATTAATGTTATATGCCACCGAACAGCGCTCCTTGAATACCTCAGCAACCACTTGCGGGTTGGACAAATTTGTCCAACTTAGGTCTCCCCGATTTCACGGTCGTGAGGAAATGGCTGAAGGCTTATTCATCCTCAATCAACGCATATATTTAATGGGTTCAATAGGTGAGAGACGGAAGTAGAAGGCCACGGTTTCTGATGGTTCCGTTTCTCCAAGCGAGGAACCTCTGTACCAGAGGGATAGTTACACGTCGAAACTTTTCTTGCTTGTATCAAAGGGATAAGACGGGGAATAAGTAGATAAACAAACAAAAACAGATGCAAGCCTACTCTTATTAAACTCGCAATTCTATGGCTGGGTGCACATTCATAACCAGGTGTGAGCTATTCAATAGATGACCATGCATACGTGGCTGTGTGCAGAATAGTAAGTTGGGGTTTGGACTAAGTGTTAGAGTAGTGATCCCGACGGAGTTTGAACGCAGCGACTGTGGTGACACTCACGATATGTTCTGGCAGGGAGTTCCAGGCTTTGCAGACCGGAACCGAGAAACTGTACCTTAGCTCAAGTCTGTTGTACTGACATTTTATTTTCAAGGAATGCCCTCTAAGTGAGCTAGTACCCGCACGAGTGAGCAGGGATCTACACGAATGGCAGGGGGTCTACATAATAATGTGCGCTAATATTAGATCACCTCTCTGTCAGTGGTATTCCAGGGAGAAGAGATTTAGCCAACACAGCCGCTCAGTGTAGGGTTTCGCACTCAACCCACGGACTGCTTTTGTCGCACGCCTCTGAACAGTTTCCAGAGTTAGTTTGTCCTTTTGTAAGTGAGGAGGCCAAACAACGGTTCCCTGCTTGAGGTGAGGACGAATAAAGCTATTGTACAGGTGAGTGAAACATAATCACTTAAATTTTCCAAACAAACGCTTTATAAGTGCTAGTACGCCAATGGCTTTCTTGGCGCTCACCTCGGTATTGGGAAAACTGGAGGTTGTGTGTCACAACAGTACCAAGGTCTTTTTCATTGTCTGTGACTTGGAGCGGTACTCGGCCGAGGAAGTAAGGGATATTGTGCTTATGCCTGATATGCATATCTTTGTACTTGCTGGTATTGAAGTAATGACTGTTGTTGTGAATAGAACCTCCTCTTGTACGAGCTTAGTGCGTTCGCGGATTTCTAGCTTACACCTTTTTCAACACCGCGAACTGCATTCAGGTCGTGTAAGTGTTCCATCCTATCAGTAGACCGAAAGTATACACGCAATCTTTGAGACAACTACCATAACATACGCCGTGCAATATTTAGCGACTGATACACGGGTTCGAGGCAGAGGCCTAAGGGTCCCGGGTCCAGTTGGTTTTTCTTGTTCAGTGTCAAACGGGCGTCTGTTAATCTGAAAGGCATTCATTGAAAACATGGCGTCGCACCGCTCTTGCGGATTACAGCAAATATAAAACAAACTAAGATTACTCGCATAAAAGGACTTTTGGGAAATGATAGTCAAGTAATGCTTTGCAGCGATCGCTAGAAACGCCACTGAAGACCTCAGCAGCGAGACTGTTCCATAAGTTTACAACGCTGTAGGAAAGAAACTACTGCCTAAGAAAGGTCCGAGGGCGAAGCTTGAAAAGCTTTATGCTATATCCTCGCCGACCGTTATCACTCGCTACAGTGAAGGACTGATCAACAAAGCCCACTCTAAAGAGGAAGTGTGTGAAAATTAAATCACTGCGGAGTCTTCGAAATTCAAGTGGGTATAGATCAAGAATTCCAAGTCGAGACTCGTGTGCGACACTACTGAGGCCTGTGACTAGTTTGGCAGCCACGCGCTGGACACGCTCAACGGCTAATATGTCTTTCTTCAGACCGGTATAAACAACCTGATTTGCATACTCGAGGAGCGGCCTTATGTAAACCCCGTAGAGCGTTTGAAACGCTTGTAGTGACCGACGATCGTGTGGCTTCTCTAAGGATCCCGGCTGCAACCGTGTTTTCCTGCTTGCCTGTTCTGTACGTATGATTCTATGTACG